>JALDNG010000013.1:1217500-1435000 GCA_024349245.1 Neodontobutis hainanensis | reverse complement strand
GTTGCCATGGCAGTCGATGGGCATGGGGCTCTCTCCTTGAGGCCAACGCTTGCTGCACCAAGTTCTGGCCCTTCAGCTTTTACAGACACATTTCTATAAACACATTCTCCTCTTTGTATTTGAGCATGTAAGAAGTGAAGAAGGCAATAGACTAACTTTGAGACCCCAGATAATGACTTACCATTGACATAAGAGCACATCACAGCTGAGCTTTCGTTTGATTTGAATATTGGCTTTAACAACGAAGCACCCTCCAGGCCCTATTAAAATGTGTGTATGTGTCTCTGCTGATGTTAAACCAGGCTGAGGCAGAGGAAAGTGCTCCGCAAAAAGAGGCAAACAGTCAGGAGAGACTGCACAAAGTGACTGCTCCTGCCCCCTCTGTTTCATCTTCCTTTGCAAGCCCCACAGCCTCCCCTGGCCTAATGAATATTTGATAAGCGTTTGCTGCTTCATCGGCACGCTTTACAACTTTGGTCTGAACAACCGCAACTCTGGTACAGACTGCTGTACCAGCCATGCTTTCACCCACGCTCTCCTTTAGATTTTCTCAGAAGAGAGTGAGAAAATGGGAAATTTTATCTTGTGTGCCATTTTTTATGTTCCCTTTGCTGTTGATTTAGTAAACTAACATGAACTAAGAAACTGTGTGTGTACATTTTAACAAGTTGGCTGAAGATTTTCAAAGTAAAAACACTGACAAGAACCTTTGTAAAGTTTGAGAAAGACAAACTCCCAGTCAATTTAAGATAAATGGGTCAATTTAAAAATGTGCCTGTCTAATCAAACAGGTTGCTTATTTGCTCTGTTGTCTGAAAAAAGAGCACTATCTGATAACTCATAGTGTTTTGTGCTTAATTAAATACTGCCATGTCAGCAGATTTATAAAATGTTTTAATTACACTTTCAGCATCACCTAGGGATTTTGCATTAGTGTCAGAGAAAAGATGAATGGATAAATTGTGAAGGAAAACACTTATCCATGTTGTAATCTGTCAGAGCCATAATAAACTCAGCACCATGGGTGGTCAGGAGATGTTTAACTGAAGAAGTGAAAATTAAGCTGTCAATGTGTCATAATGTTGAAGGTTTAAAATAACCCAGGGAAAAATATTGAGTAATGTAAATGCTTGTGGTACAAAACTGCAGTCCTATAGACATTTAACACCCCAGACGGTGCTAAAAGAAAAAGGAAATTCTCCAGTGACCAATGCTGCACAGTGTGAGTGTGAACAAACAGGTGTGAAATCAGCTTGACATGACATGAGTTATGGGCAATCAAATAAATATATTGCACTAAAGGCCTACACACTACACTCTACTGATAAAACTGATACCCAATCCTGTAGACCTATCTTTACCAAGCACTTTACCATGCTATTCTGGTAAAAAAAAAAAAAAAAAAAAAACACAGGCGCATGTTTTAGTGAATACATTGTAGATATATGCTGCCCTCTAGAGGTGCATTTCTTTAAACAGAATAAAGCTGCTTTTCCAAAATAAACTAGATATTTCCAGACTATAAAAATTCCCCTCACAAATTAATTTTAATCGGCATTTTAGTCAAAGTGACTAAATATCTAAAGATTTAATATTTTAAATGCAAAACCCTTAACTGACCAAAACTGTAGACTACGTGATTAAAACTAGTCATTATAAAAATAAAAAAATAATAAAAAAAACTTAAAAAATAAATGCGTAAAAAGTGCACGGCGTAGGCCTATTAGTACGTCTGTGATAGATTATGACAATTCCGACAGCATTGAAGTGTCTCATGGAAGCTCGCACTCTCAGATCTTTAGTTTTTTGCGACAGCGCCACGTGCTGTTTGGAATATCGCACAGCACTCTCATCCAAGTGCTCAATAAACCTCAAAAACGGTTTGTGTAAATAAATAAGGTACATTTTGTAATTAATATTTTTTTCAGCAAGGCAAAAAACAAAATACTGTAGGCAAAAACGTAAAATGAAGACAATTACTGGCACTAACCACTTAGAAATGTTGAAATTGAACTACCACACTTTCTTTCATTTTATTCAGTTTTTAATCAAGACATATTATAGCTATCCTTAAATGTGAGCTGGTACAAGAAATGTGTTGTTCTGTACCTAAAACAACTACACACATGCATCATAAAAACTGAAATAGTAAAACTACATAAAAGCATGTTAAGAATTATATAAATTTTCCACAAGTGTCAACAAGTTATTGAATTTCATGAGGTAGATGAGTACTGTCAGTGTTAGATGGAATTTAGTTTGATTATAGCTCTTGGATAAAAAATGTTCTTTAGTGTGGATGTTCGGGTCTTTAGGGCTCTGTACCTTCTCCTGACGCTAACAGGGTAAAGCAATTGTGCAAGGGCTGTGTATAGTCCTTGACAATTTTGGTAGCCCTGCAGAGGGTCCTAAAAATGTCCTCCATAAGAAAACTGACAAGCATAACTGGGATGGTAAACATTTACTCAGGCTCCCGACAGGAATATGCAAAAGTTATTACAATTCATTCACAGTAACCAGAAACAATCATAATGACAAACACTACCTCTGAAAAGAGAAAACCACAAATAAACTCTACCTCATCTGTGTTGTAGTTCTGCTGGGTTTGTGTTTTATGCAGCACTGACTTCACATGGGCCAAGTGTATATTTCGCTGTTCCTCACTTTCAAGATACACAGACATCTTATTATATGACTTGAGTGGAAACCACTTTGATTTTTTCCCACTGACAACATCCTGTGGGAAAAAAAACAAGGGAAAATATAAAAATGTGGAATATTTTCAACTCTTTAAAACCAAACCTGTTTTTGGAGTGTCTGCTCAAAAAGGACATGTCCCCAGTAAATTGACTGTATCTCTGTAACTGCAAGGTGTATAAAAAAACTTTAGTGTCAAAATGAAGGGAGCACTTGTAAGATTTCCCAGAAGGGAAATTTTGAATGTGCGCATGTTACAGTTTCAGAATAAATCAAGAATCAAGAAAAGCAGCAAAATAACCCCAAAAACATTTCCGCCCAAATATAATTCTTCGAATGTCAATCAATTTGATGTGCTGCTATATTAGGCTTGGGGGGGTGTCTATCATGCTGTTTTTTCTGATATGTGACATGCCCTAGGGGTTAAGACAATGAACAACTGACACAGACATAAATGTAAGTATTCATTCATTCATTCATTCATTCATTTTCTACCGCTTTGTCCCGTTAGGGGTCGCGGGTGACTGGAGCCTATCCCAGCAGCTTTGGGCCTGAGGCGGGGTAGGCTACACCCTGGACAGTGGCCAGTTAGTCGCAGGGCTGACTGTAAATGTAAGCAAAATAATTAAATCAGATAATTAAATGCCAGAAGATGATACAGCCTACCGAAGGTGTATTTTTCCACAATAGTAATAAGGTTCTTAACTATGTTCCACAACCTTTTACATGAAAAAAAACAGCCGCATTGGACCATTCTTTCTACAAGAATCGCATGTCAGTGTTCTGTTTGCCTTTTGTCCGATCAGATTGTCCTCTCTGGGCACTTGTAGTGTGGTACCTATTATTAAAATGAGTTTGAAAATGAACCACCTCATATGGTATCTACAGACCTTCCAATTATTATTATTTTTAAGATAGCCTACACATATTACAACAGTGTAGCCAGATAGCAGGCAGATGTGGATTTAATGTATTAAAATTGTGTTTTTCCAACACAAACAGAAATGAAAGAAAATTCAAAAAGTGTTTCAACCGTCCCCTCGAGCCCCTATACCACAGAGCTATCGCGTGTTAATAAAAAAAATAGTTTGAGGAGTTTGATCAAATCCGATTACTTGTATTCACGTTTCGGCTATAAGGTTCATGGTCCAATTTATTAGATGGCGCTGTCGCGAAAAACAATGGGTCTGAGGGTGGATTCTTCGAGTCTGCAGTTCATACAAACCTGCTCGAGCTAATGACGACGTCGGAAGTGAAGGCTCAAGTTTGCACCGAACAACAACTAAACTAACAGCTAACACGATTACACTGCTGTGGAAAAGGTAACGTACGTTTTAATTGACACTGGTGGTATTTATTAGTAAAGAATCTGGGAAATGTCGAGAGACGTTGTTACAATTAGCATCTCTAGAGTCGGACTTTAAACCTAACTTTTAGCTGCTGTTGCTAAGTGTATAGCTAACCGTTTCTCTGTGTTAGCTTTGTTGCTTGATAAAACTGCATTGTATTGAAATGTGGAGCTCCGTTAAAAGTACAACATTGACAATATCACATATATAAACCTCTTGCTCCCACAGACACCAGAGTCTTGATGTATATGACGTAGTTTAACCACGTTAAATTATGTAACAAAACAGGGTCAGACAATCAAGGTTTTCATTATCGTCTAAAGTTAGTAGGTAACTGTATATGTGTGTCTTTTGCTAAAGGTAAAGTGTAGTTTTCATGTAGTTAATATTCTAGTGTCATTCACAATAAAACACAGTTTTGCTTGGTTTTCTAGCTATCTAGAAATATAGAATATAAAGGTCTAAATGACCTAATATATCCTTCACATGTTCAGTGTTATTTTATTTAATTGATACACTGTGCTTTCTTGGCACCTCTTTGCCTTTTCAGGAGCTTGTAAAAGACTGCAATATGGATTCTCCCAGGCAGTCTAAAAAAGGTAACCCAAACCAAAAGTCAAATGACACCCAGAACAAGACACAAAATCATCCTCAGAAAGATGCTTATGCCAGACTTCTCAGCCAGCATCGTAGCAGCAAATTCAATTCATATCTAGAGCAATTTGCGAAGAACACGTTGAGTCAAAACGAAGGCACAGGGCCAAATGCACTGCTTCCAAAAGCCCAGAGTGATGGGCTGAACATACCACAGCGAAGAGATGTGCCTAATGATTTTTCTGACTCAAGTGACTTTTCACCCTCATCTTTAAAAATAAAAGCAACAGAGAGTTCCCTGTCCTTGTACATGGAGAAACTTAGTGTTGGCAGTGCACAGCAGGACTGTGAGAGGAAGCAGGGTGTGTCCGAGAGGCTGCGACAGGGACAGCGCAGGGATACCACTACCAGCCACGATGGGGACATTGAATCTGGTGAGGAATTAATTGCATTAAATGAATCCAAGAAACAACAGAAGCCACATAAAAAAAATAAAGATGTGGCATCCGCTGATGACTGTCCACAATCCCCAAGCAAAACCAGTACAAGTCTACATGATCCAGAAAAGTCAAAGAAGTCAAAGAAAAAGAATGCAGCAAAACATCAAGAGGATGAGAAAATGAAGGTGAAACCTGTAGTTGAGACCCAGACTTCTCAACCTGCTAAAGATAAGAAGCTTCAACCCAATAGAGGCAAGTTATACATGAAGTCCCATGTGTTCATAAACGTTCTTGTTTTGTTGAATTGGTGGCACAAATGATTAATCCCTCAAATTAAAAAATGAAGGTGCCAGTTCCCCTGCAGACAAGAAAAAGAACAAAGAAGGAAAAGGATCAAAAAAACAAGTC
This sequence comes from Neodontobutis hainanensis, assembly GCA_024349245.1. NCBI lineage: Eukaryota > Metazoa > Chordata > Actinopteri > Gobiiformes > Odontobutidae > Neodontobutis > Neodontobutis hainanensis. The sequence continues at coordinate 1,429,512 of JALDNG010000013.1, read as the reverse complement.
TTTGAATCCTACATGACATTTGAAGAGGTTTCCCATGGCCTTAAAAGAGAGGAACTCATCCAGGTGTGAATACATTTATTTACTTTTTGAAGTTGTTTAAATCTGATCAATATTCTCATAACTTACTAACTGTATTCATAGCAATACAGACGCATGCTACCTCTTGTTTAGGGTCAACACAAATGTCATATAACCAATTTGTATTGTTTGTTCCATAGGGTCAATTAAGAATTAACCCCAAGAAATACCATGAAGCTTTTCTCTCATCTCCTGTAAGTTAACCTGTTTGAGTTATATTTGTGTTGGTTAACTGTTCAGTTTGGCACACATCTGTGGTATATTTGCAAGCACCTTGAAACTAGTTTATATGTGAGAAGTTTTAAAATGGGTATTGCTGTTTTATTTGCAGGATGACAGCCGTGATATATTTTTAGATGGAATTGTAGCTCGCAACCGAGCGCTGAATGGAGACATTGTGGCAGTGCAAATCCTGCCTCGGGATCAGTGGAAGGTAAGACTCTTTAAAGCAGCCCTGTGTAACTTTTAGCCCAAAAACTATATTTTTATTAATTTTATGGTTCTTATACATGAAATTGGTACAATTAGGCCTATCTTACTGACACAGTACCCTCTGATTGACAGAAACCTCCATTGTAACTTTCCTTTTGCAGGGATGCAGGGTCTCATTGCAAGACATTACATGAGTGACACGCATAACGGCACTCAAATAGGGGGAGCAGAAATTGGCCAATACACTTGACCTTAGCAAAGTTGATTTTGTGCAAAAAAAAAAAACTAAACCTAAACCTTAGACAATAGTTTGTACCTTAAAACAAACAATGTCTGTAAAATTAAATAATAAAAAACACTGCTGTTGTAACAACAAAAGACAATCTGTAGGTTACACAGGGCAGCTTTAAGAAAACTCTTTTTCAAACCAATGTTACTAGTCTGAGTATTGAATAAATGTTTTTGATTTTGCAGGTCATGCGGTCAGATACTGACTGTGAGGGCACCAGTGACCCAGAGACACAGAGAGAACAAATGGGTGTAAAAGCAGAGAAAAAGAAGGAACAGCTGACCAGACCTGCGGGGGACAGTGGTCAGAATCCCACAGCAAATTGTATTAACTGTAATTGATGATTATTGAAACTATCCCTGTTGAGACAAATCTAAATGTTGCCAAACTTCAAAAAAAATTCTGTGTTTTTCACTGGAATTAGATGAACCTCAACATAATCCCTCAACTTCACATCAAAACGAGGACACACTCCAAAAAACTGCTAAAGTGAGTTTCATCCAAGCAGTCACTTTCAGTTACAAATTAATTGCTTCAGATAGTTTTACTGATATGAGTGTTGTGTTTTATATCATATAACCTTTGTGTTTAAGATGTATTTTTCTGTGCGGTCTTCTTCTCTTCATTAGGTGGTGTTTATTGTTGAGAAGAAACACTCAAGGGCTGTAACAGGCTTCCTCAAATTTCTTCCCAACAAACCCTTTGCCATGTTCTCCCCTGTTGATCACCGCGTGCCACGGGTTAATGTTCCTCTGTCTGATTGTCCCGAAGACTTCAGTTCCCGACCAGGCGACTACACCAACACTTTGTTCATCTGCAGAATCACCAACTGGCCGGCCGACAGCAACTTTGCAGAAGGGTAAAAGTTTAATCTCAAAGCTGAAATCATGAAATAGTTTAGGTACTGCATCTTAATGTCTTTTTGTTTCCGCAGTCTGCTTGCTAAGTCACTGGGTCAAGCAGGGGAAATAGAGCCAGAGACAGAAGGCATGCTGATAGAATATGAAGTAGACTTCTCTGACTTTTCAGATGAGGTATTGGACTGCCTCCCAAAGAACTTACCTTGGATGATCCCACCTGAGGAGATTCAAAAGAGGAGAGACCTTCGGTAGGAAAAGAAACTTAATGGTTAAAAGGGTTTTGAACAAGTCAAATGTGAAAAGCATGTTGGTAACACAGGCTTATTTTCCATTGCTGTAGGAAGGAGTGTATCTTTACCATAGACCCTGCAACAGCTCGAGATCTGGATGATGCCCTTTCCTGTAAACTTCTCCCAGATGGTAGTCATGTTAAAATATAAAAAAATATATATTAGACATAGTCTTAAAGCACTCCCCTTATTATATTGCCTATGTTTATAACCAAGGTAATTTTGAGGTGGGAGTCCATATTGCTGATGTGACCTATTTTGTGGAGGAGGCCAATGCTTTGGATATCATGGCCAGCCAGAGAGCTACTAGTGTGTACCTTGTCCAAAAGGTTTGTTAATGTTTTTTTTACTAAGCCTTTTTAACTGAACTATTGTGTATAGCAGGGCTTGAGACTAAAAACTTTGGTTGATAGAAAAAAATCCACTTTAGCAAAAGGCGGTTACTTGCTCACTGTCTGTGTCTCTCAAACAGACTGGTATCAGGCCAGGTCAGCTCCGTGTGGACATAAAGAGTGCAAGAAAAACGTGTCTGAGACTGAGCTTTACTCTCCCAAAAAAAAACAAAGTACTTTAAATGTCACGTCGCCGGTGGGGAACAGAGAGAATGTAAGCATTAATCTGTGTTAGCAAAGAGGCTCAACTTTAAACTGAGGCTATTGTCCTGAGTTTGAATCATCTCTGAGCCCCAAGTTATTATTTCATAACAATGTCAAACCCATTTTAAACTAAGTGTTCACCTGTTGAAGGCCATTGTCAGAGGGATGTAGTAATGTTCCTCTGAGACTGGGGGTGCCCAACTTAAGTTCTCCAGACCAAATCCGGTCCTTCGTGAAGTACTTCTGGTCCTCACATTAATTATTACTGTTAATACATTGTTGTTATTAATAAATAATAAGTGAAAATGCATTAAAAGGTAACAGTGAAATGAGTTGTTTTGATGAAGTTTAAGGGAAACACATGAGACCAGTGTTTATTATTGGGTTTGATCTAAAGAGGTTTTAGGTCTCAGCTAAAGTTAAACTAATAAAGACAAAATGATTAACCAGGTCTAAATCCATCAGAGGCAGATTTATTGAAGATTTTAAGTGAACGTTGTTAATATCTTATTCAAAGTACCTAACATTTTTATAGACAAATTAAATTGTAGAATCATGTTGAATTAAATTTTAAGTTTATTAATAAACATACAAATGAACAAACATTAGCATATATTTTAAATAAACATGGGGAGATTTGACTTTTACATAAGGACAGTTTGAACTGGTTTTCGGGACGGTGATGAAAAAAAGTCAGTGTATAGCATAACGGATCATTCTTTTTACTGTCCACTTTGCAGGTGATCCCTATGTTGCCCAGGCTGCTTTGTGAGGAGCTGTGCAGTCTCAACCCCCTCATAGATAGACTCACCTTCTCTGTTATTTGGAAAATAACCCCAGAAGGAAAAGTATGTACAATTGTACTAGTTATAAGTTGGGTCATTTTTATTTTTATTTTTATTTATTTATTTATTTATTTTTTCACCTGCCTACTCTTCCACAGATACTGAGCGAGTGGTTTGGCCGCTCTGTGATCCGCTCCTGCATCAAGCTGACTTATGACCACGCTCAGAGCATGATAGATGCCCCCGAGAAGTTGTTTTCTGCCGAGGAATTGCCACCAGTGGACCCTGAACATCCCATTGATGAGATCCATCAGGCTGTGCTTAACTTGCACTCAATTGCCAAAAACCTTCGAACTCAGCGCTTTTCTGGAGGAGCACTCCGACTGGACCAGGTCAGTTTTTACATGAAATAACTAAGTCAAACATCATAGAGAGGTGCACAAATAGCATAAATCTTACATATGTATATATTCTTATTTTATTTTATATTTTATTTTTATCAGCTGAAATTGTCTTTCACCTTGGATAAAGAGACCATGATGCCTCAAGGCTGCTATATTTACCAGTACAGAGACAGTAACAAGTAAGTAACATTTTCTCCTTCTCTTCATTTTAGTTAAAATTACAGATGTGAAATGTGTTTTGATGTTTCCTGAAACAGATTAATAATCAATAGTGTCCTCTAGGTTGGTGGAAGAGTTTATGTTACTGGCAAACATGGCCACAGCACATCGCATCTACAAACATTTTCCGGAGTTGGCTCTTCTCAGGCGCCACCCTCCGCCCAAAGCCAAATTGGTGGAGTTGCTACAGGAGATGTGTGACCAACTGGGTGTAGACATAGATCTTTCTTCAGCTGGAGCCTTACATGTAGGTACTCAGTCAGAAGCAGTCTCTTTTTAGTTTTTACATGTTTTTGTAACATACGTTTAACCTCGTAGAGAAGTCTCAATGCCACTCTTGGGAATGATGAGTACTCTACTGCCAGAAAGGAAGTCCTTACCCACATGTGTGCCAGACCCATGCAGGTTAGTACTGGGAAGTGGCTGCTTAAAACACAGATGAGAAGAATGCATTTATTCAAACACATGGGTAATGCAACCTATTGATTGTAATTGAAGTAAAATAATTTTTTTGTAATAAATGCAATACTCCAATCTTTCAGATGGCACAGTATTTCTGTTCAGGGGTAAAGAAGGACAAGCTGGAGCATAAGCACTACGCCCTGAACGTCCCTCTCTACACACACTTCACCTCTCCCATAAGACGATATGCTGACATCATTGTTCACCGGCTCCTGGCTGCGGCGCTCAGTAATGTTTCTATTTCCTTTTGATACACTGAATCCCATTTTAAAAAAATAAAAATTTAAAAAACATGTACATTTTAACAAACAAAAACTCAAGTCTGTGACTGTAAAAGCCAATAGTATAAGTAAACATTTTCTTTCTTAATGGATATGTATTTGTTTTCACTGTGAACAGAGTGTGGGCCTAGATTGGAGCTGACAACAAAAGACGTGCACAAACGGGCGTCGCACTGTAACGATAAGAAAACTGCGTCAAAGAGAGTCCAGGAGCTCAGCACTGAGTTGTTCTTTGGGGTGTTTATAAAGGTGAGAGCATTATCTCAATGATTTAACATGATTAACACATGGCAGTTAAAATTCAGTCAGTGATATTTCTCTGTACATTATTATTTTTATATATTTCTGTCTGTAGTGTAAATCTTTTCTGTATTTACTTTGATGCAGTAATAGCCTTTTATGGTTGGTGCTCTGGTATTTCTTGGCAGTGTAAATGTGTTGTGTGTTCTAGGAGTGTGGACCTCTGGAGTCTGAGGCAATGGTCATGGGAGTCTTAGATCAGGCTTTCGATGTGCTGATTCTCCGTTACGGTGTTCACAAGCGGCTTTACCCCAAGGTCAGATGAACATGGGGGACTGTTTAAATTTTTGATTTTGCCATTCAGTGTCTATATACAAAAGATATGCCAAGCATAAAGGGTGAAATAACCTTTTTGAAAACTTTTCTGCCTTCAGCACATTACAGGTGTGGCTCAATTTCATAAACGTAACATTGGAAAAACAATTGAGCTGACTCTTGTCTGGAAACCAGAAGGGCCAACGGAAGCTTCAGTCCAGCAGGTAAGAGTTTCAGCTCCTAATAGAAAATGGTTGTGTTGACCTCATCTTTTCTCTAATAAGTGCTGCCATCTAAAAACGTTGTCAGCATATAGAAAACTCTTATCTTTTTTTTAAGTATAGCACACAAAGAAAAAGACAGAATTCTAAATTTGACTTTATTTTTCAGGTTATCTCCATCTTCACCTTAGTGGAAGTGCAGCTGATTTCAGACAGCAGGAGCCTGAAATACAGCGCAGAGCTCAAGCGGCCTAACAGTGGCGGTCCCTAAACAGACACTTGAAGGAAAGCTTAAATTTGCACATTTTCTTTGACGCCTTATTTAGATGATCATTTGTGTCATGTTGTAGGTTAGATGCAGTTCCTTCTAGACCTGCGTCAAAGTTTAGTTTAAATTTGTCTTTGCCATTGCATACAGCACAAAAGTGTTGCTCCATAATTTTTATACATTTGTTGCCCTAATATTCACGTGTACCAAAGTCAGAATATAGTGTTTTATTTTAGTCGGAAACCATAAACTAGTTAAAATTGTTTTTATGAATTTATAGTACCAGTTGCTTGTTTCAGAAATTTCAAACCAAATTTGCAGCAATGTTGTGATTATTTTTTTGATCCAGTGAGGTCAGTGATGTAATGTAACTTCTTTAACACAGTGATATGTGTGAAACCTATTTTAAACATTATTTTAAACAGATTTTAGTAAAAACCTTGCACTGACTGGAGTCAGGAGGGACATTGGTAAAGCAAATGTCACTCGACTCTTTAGAGGCTCTTGTGTCAATGTTATGGTTTGTCACTCTAATAATGAAACATGTTTCAAACTGTAGCAAGGGTGACATAGTATTACAGTATATTTTAAATATGTGTCAAATGCACTGTACTGTTTTGTATAGTGTAGTTTAGTGCCAGTGGTGCGCTGTCTAAAGTGCTTTTGACGTAATGTTTAATCTAGTTCTGTATTTAATTAGCACAAGTCCGTAAGTGTCGTAATTTATAAACTCACTTTATTTTAACTTGTTGAAAATAATTTGAATGTAATTTGCTGCTCAACATGGCTGGTGGCCTTAAAGAGTTCTTTACATTTTAGTTTTATTTAACAATATAGCACACATACATTACAAGTTTCATTCAAGTTTACTGTGAATTTCAGGGGTACCCTGTCAAACTGGAGTTTACATGTGGCTGCTACACATTTTCAGGTGTTTTTTTTTTTTTTTTTTTTTTTTCTGTTTACACTGTACTTGGTCTTTTCTCATGTTTATTCAGTTAAGTGATGGGATTTTTAACCTTCTTTAAACTTGTTTTTGTCAAAACACCATCAGCTGTGTTTTTAAATAACTTGGTTGAAGTGTGTTAACAATAATTTATGCAAAACTGACTGGAGTATATGTTTAAAAATTTAAAAAAAAACTGAAGGAAATCTGTATTATTTTTCTCTATTTTTGATCCTGAAGAGTCTTTGTTCCGTCATACAAGGAAATGTTTGAGTTGTTTATCTTCAGTTAAAATAAATCCAAAATAACTGCAACCAATTGCAAAAAAAATCTCAGTTGTGTAATTTGTATCCGTAGGACGTCTGCCTTCTGTTTTAATTTATTTGACAAACAGTGATGGTATCTGTGTTACATTATCTCTAGGGAGTGACTATTTAATACACTACTCAAACAAATGCTATATCATGGTGCCACAGACGATTCCTCCTCCTCATAATCTCCAGGTGCCAGGCAGGCCACACCTAATTTAAAGAGCATTTACAATGAGATTTTGTAATAATCCAGTAGCATATAAAACAAGTAAATATTTGTCTCTGACATGGATTTGTTTATTTATTCTCAGCAGTACCAACACTGGCTCCAGTGAATCACAAATATGTATGTTTAATTTCAGCTCAACCATTTTAGAGGAAAAAATCTTTGGGTTGTGAAAAGGGCTTTAGCCGCAGAGCTACTCCAACATGATAAGGCCAATTCAGAAACTTAAAGCCTAATCTCATTCTTACATCTTTATTGCAGAATCTATCCGTGAGATGCGCTGCACTATCTCCTCCCTTGATTTACAGTCACAGTCCAAAGGCTGCACATAAATTTATTACAACACAGCTTTTCTACCCTAGGTAAACCTCATTAAAGCTGTTTGGTTAAATTATTTTTGACATATGCAGTAGTTCTATAATTATTTCATATTCACACAAGGGGATTTTATAAATGTTTTTCTATTTCCTTTAACAATGATTTTTGACAGAACTTTGTAATAAATCTTTCCAATAGTAGATGACCCTTTGCCTTGATTACAGACTGATACCTCCCTTAGTAGGTGATCAAGTTCTTCCTCTTCCTCCTGTAGTCAGTTCAAAGTCAAGGATCATAAAGTCAGTCTGTTAGTGTAAGGACAGCCTGTCAATACTCCAAGAGGGTTCACTCTATACCAGGCTGAAGTATCGAGTGGAGAATGAAGACCGTCAGGTAAATGTTCAATGACATTTTTACTTAATCAGAAACTTGTTTTGTGATATTGTTGTCTTAACCACTGACAACAAATGTAGATTTATTAGTGATGTAATGAAAAATTATTCATTAGAGTGTTTGTTTAGGGAGTAGAAAGACTAAAATGGCGATGCTGAAAAAGGTAAGGGGAGATTGTGTGTGGAGTATATTAAGTTTCTTTGGATGCAATGCTTACATCCTGTGTGCTTTCTCTTCAGGGAGAGTGGGTGTGGGTGCCTTCAGACATTGGGGTGCCCATAGGAGCTAGGGTCAAAGTTACCTCATCAGGTCAACGCTTATTGGTAGATGATGAAGGAAAGGTAAATAAAAAAAAATATATAAATATATATATATATATATATTTATTTTTATAAGTATGAAAACCGTTTTTTGTATGTCACATATTCTAACAGTGTTTTTATTTTTCAGGAGCAGATTCTTTTCGCAGAACTAGAGGCCACTCTCAGAATTATGCATCCTACGTCAGTGGAGGGAGTGGATGACATGATCAAGCTGGGAGAAATGACTGAGGCAGGGCTTCTCCGAAATCTGCTGCTCCGCCACAAACAAGGCATCATCTATGTAAGACAGACCATTACCATTACTCTGCTACAAAAACAAGACAGTGTCAAATTTGATTAAAATGTAATATTGGACTAAAGCTCTCATGTACATAACCAACCTTCCTGTAGACATACGTTGGTTCGGTGTTGGTGGCAGTAAACCCTTACCAGAATTTCCCATTGTATACAGCTCTACAGGTGAGGTTTTCGTTGAGATGAAATTTATTGATGGGTGGATGATACAGAGTTTAACATCTATATACTCCTCCATAGATTAAGTTATATCAGGGTCGAAAACTGGGGGAATTGCCGCCACACATCTTTGCTATTGCTGAAGCCTGCTACTTTAACATGAAACGTCACCAGAGGAACCAGTGCTGCATAATCAGGTCAGAGTACATCACATGGCCTCATAACATTACAGTCTTTTCTATAATAAGTTACTAACTGTCTTTTTTTGTTTTTTTGTTTTTTTTTCCCCCAAATTGTTCCTTCCTCAGTGGGGAATCGGGAGCAGGGAAGACAGAGAGTACCAAGCTGATCCTACAGTACCTTGCTGCTGTCAGCGGCCAGCTCTCCGAACAGGAGATTGAGCGACAAATACTTGAATCCAATCCCATCCTAGAAGGTATTTAAGCGTTAAATGCATACTGTACTTGACGTACTAATTGTCAAACTCATTCCATGCAAACTAGACATAAATGAGGTTATTGTTCTGTCCACTGTAGCTTTTGGAAATGCAAAGACTGTTCGCAATGACAACTCCAGCCGCTTTGGGAAATACCTTCAAATTTTCTTCAGTAAAGACGGAGTAATAGCAGGTGCTCGGGTGGAGCAGTATCTTCTGGAGAAATCGCGTGTCTGTCATCAGGTCAGATCTCCATTTTTATTGTTAAACCTATTAATATTAATTTATTCGCCTTTTCCAGCTGCTGTGGTACACTCGGGACAATCTCAATTTAATCACAGTGTTGACTTTTAGAGATTATTCACTCTCACATTTATTCCTAAAGGCTTTTTAAATCAGCATTTTATGTACATGCTTGTCTTTAGATGGTGGGATTGTGAGAATAGAGAAGACCCATGGTAGAACAAGAAAAAGAATTAGTCTTAGCAAATCATGCTCTTCTTATCACTCTTTAGATGAGATCTTTACCGTTGACCTTTCATAAGCTCAATGCACTGTCACTAGTTACGTAAAAACACACCTCTGCTGTAAACGGGGCCATAAAACTCTAACAATGACACATTAAAGACTTGTGTCTTTTATGTACGTTTACTGTTCTGCAACACACCACATTTGAGTAGATCTCACTTTGTTCTCTTTTTATGACTTCAGGCTCTTGAGGAACGCAGCTACCACATCTTTTATTGCATGTTGGCTGGACTCACAGAAGAGGAGAAGAAAACTCTGAGTCTCAGAGATGCCGAAGAATACACATTTCTTACTAAGGTACACATGGTCTATCCTAAAAACGCTTTTGGCCCATACACAATATGTTACAATTTATACAATGAAAGCTTAAAAACTTTTTGATGTGCTCTATAGGGATACTGTGTCCAGTGTGAAGGCAGAGATGATGCTGAAGACTACAAATGCATTAGAGCTGCAATGAAGATTTTGACTTTCTCTGAGAGACAATGTCAGGACATTGTGAAGCTGCTGGCAGCTATTTTACACCTGGGAAATGTGAGCTTCGAGGGTGAGTCAGCGCAAGTATCTGTACTTAGGGCTGATGTGAAAAGTTTGTTACAAAAATTTGCAGTTGCTTAGTGCAAAAATATCTAGACCAGGGGTACTGGCATAAATTTTAGTTGGACCCCATAGGGCAACTTCATTTTATATAATGTTTAGAGTTTGAAAGTGTCAATATAAAAATGAGTATTGTTTTTGTTGTTTTGTGTTTCAGCCAACACACTAAATAACTTGGACACCTGCGACATCAGCCAATCAAAACACTTTAGTGTTGCCGCGTCACTACTGGAGGTTTGTGATAACAGACACCTAAATCTCCTTATTGTTGGAGAGCTGAATTATTCCTCTAATAAAAATGTTTCTCATTGCTCATCTCAGGTACAGAAGTCCTCTCTGGCCAACAGTTTGACAAATCGCTCATTTATGACCAACAGGGAAAGAGTGACCAAACCTCTCAGCTCAGAACAGGCCTCCAATTGTAGAGACGCAGTTGTAAAGGTAATGGCTCCAGTAAATGTCATTTCCTTATTAGCAGCAATCAAGGTCTCAGATTAAATATTCATGTAAATGTTGCTGTTTATGTCAGGTGTTGGAGTAACTAAATGTCAGGTCCATTTGTTGTGGATTTGGTGATTGAGAATCTTTTTTCTACTAGATTATATAGTTTGACTTTACCTTTACCTTTCCCTTGGACGTGAGTCATTTGTAATGAATGTCTAATTTATGATTCCAGGCCATCTACAATAAGCTTTTCATATGGATTGTGGAGAAAATAAACAGCGTGATTTACAAGAAACTGCACACCAGCACCAAATCTACTTTTTTGTCCATTGGGCTGCTTGACATCTTTGGTTTTGAGAACTTCGATACAAACAGGTTAGAACATTTTCTCACATAAACTGTACAGTAGATTCACCAGTTTTAAATAATGAACCCTTTTGTTTTGTAGTTTTGAACAGCTATGCATTAATTTTGCCAATGAGAAGCTTCAACAGTTTTTTGTGGGCCACATCTTTAAACTGGAGCAGAAGGAGTACCTAAAGGAGAACATAGTGTGGAGTAACATCAACTTCAACGACAATCAGAACATTTTGGATCTGCTTGCTGTAAAGCCATGTAACCTGCTTGCTTTGATTGATGAGGAAAGCAATTTTCCAAAGGTTGGTCTTAACTTATTACTGTACATAGCAGCCATTGGCTAATTGTACTTAATCTGTCTTATTTACATGCCTCTTTTGATGGAACCTAGGGCTCAGATAACACTTTGCTCCACAAGATGAACACACAGCACAGTGGTAGTAAACTCTACATCTGCTCCAGAAGTGAACATGACACAGACTTTGGGATTTGTCACTTTGCTGGCAGGGTTTACTACAACTCTCACGGTAGATTAACTCAGTCAATCACCTGAGAAACATCGATGTTAATGTTCTGGTGTGAAACAATGCTGTGTTTTTAATTTTTAGGATTCCTGGAGAAGAACAGAGACGCTGTCAGCTTTGATGTGATCAGAATGGTTGAAACTTCAAACAACAAGTTGCTCCGTCAGATATTTCAGAGTGAGCTTTCAGTGAATGGAGTGAAAGTTACCAACAACAGCAAGATCATCATGACGCCCAAAAACTCTCTACGTGTATGTAACTAACACCGCGTCACTTTAAAAAAAATCATTGTCAGAGCTGAATGATCTTTAATATCACTACTTAACTTTATTTCATGTCAGGGCCAGACAGACGGTCGTAAACAAGTGCAGACGCTGAGCGGCCATTTTCGTCAGTCTCTGGAGTCCCTCATGAAGGCTCTGTCCGCCTGTCAGCCCTATTTCATCCGCTGCTTCAAACCCAACAATGACAAGCAGTCTGAGGTAAACAACAAGGGAGTTTTTGTTCAAAGGAAATGCTCTCTTATTCAGCATTAACATGAACCTGCAATTTCCTCTAAGTACTCATTTCCACTGGACAATAATTCTTCAGCTTCATTCAAGAGAATTACCATCAGCTTTCTATAAAAGAAATTATAGACTCTAAATAATAAAGCCTTTGTACAGTGCAGTTAAGGAAAACTCACAAAAAGGTTTAATTTGTAAAGCACAAAAAACGTTGCCATCAAAACAACTGAACAGTACAAAGACTTAATTAAATTTCCGAATTTTGATATAACCCTGCATCCCTGTGCTTTAGTCGTTCGACAGAGAGCTGTGCATGCGTCAGCTTCGATACTCTGGAATGATAGACACAATACGCATCCGGAAGCTTGGATTTCCCATTCAACACACCTTTGAGGAATTCCTGAAGCGCTACCGAGTACTTCTGAAGACAACAGTGTGCGACCCAAAGACCGTTAGTATTCACACTTATACATCTGCATGGAAATCTGCTAAAGTGATGGATTGAGTGATTACCTTTTTCTATTTTATGACTTGTATCAAGGTCCTAGTATTAGTGTTTAATCTCCAATTAAAATGCTGTGTCCAGGAAACAGCTGCGGCCTGTTGCAAAGCCATCTGCAGAGCTGTGATTAAAGAAGAAGACGAGTGGAAAGTAGGAAAAACCAAGGTGTTTCTGAAGGTGATGAAAATGTGTAAATTAAACAGCTTTTTTAAATTATTCCCATAGCATTGACGCAGTAGATTTTAGATTTTTAGTGGAGTTTATTTTTTTATTAATTTAAATTTGTTTGAAATAGCTATTATATTAGACATAATGACATACTGTATGAGTAAGATTGTATCTTTTCTTTACTTCAGGATGCCCACGATGTCATCTTGGAACGGCTGAGGGAACAAGAACTCAGCAGGATAGCTCTAGTGATCCAGAGAGTGATGCTGGGAATCAAAGACAGGTGCAGGCTTTTAAGGATGAAAATAAGACCAATCTGCATGATTCAGTCTCTAATGTAAAAACACTCAACTGATGAATGCTAAAAAAGACTAATAATTACTTTATTATTGCAGAAAGTTATTTCTGAGGAAGAGAAGGGCAGCTTTAGTTTTACAAAAGCACTGGAGATCTCATTTGAAGGAGAAAGAACGAAGAAAGGTTAACTTATTTCTTATTTTTCAAATTTCTTATTTCACTTTTCACTGTGTCATATCTAGTGACATTTGATGTATTCACTTTAGGTCCGGCTTGGCTTTGAACGACTCTTAGCCAAAATAAGGAGTCGGGATTTGCAGAAAAAGTATAAAAGAAAGCGAGCAGCAGCTATTGCTATACAGGCTCAGGTATGTAGTTTTAAAGTTATATATTCCAGCATGACCCTCCGCAATACTATTCCTAAACACGTAGAAACAACAAGTTACACTTACCTAACATTCTTGCCGTGTGTGCAGGTTCGAGGCTACCAGGCGAGGAAGCAGTGCAAACAAAAGAGGCAGGCGGAATTAGTAATGCAGGCCTATGTCCAAGAATACCTGGTCAAAAGTCCAGCTGACAAGATGAGGAATGAGGAACGCTATCCACCAGCTCAGGCTTTAGTTTTGCCACAGCAAAGAGAAAACATTGAGGAAATGGCACAAAAACTACAGCAGCATCTCAAAGTATTAGACGATGCAGTAGACGGTGAAATCACTGACCATGAGACTGAATCGCTGTCTGATCAGGAATCGGTGGACAGGTTTGATCTCCAAACAACACGAGTTGTGAAAGTTGATGAAAAAATTGTGCAAAGAGCAAGTCAAGAGGAGGTTAGTTTTTTTGTTTTTTTGCATTGACCTGTTTATCTGCTTTTTAACATATTCTTGATTATGTGTTTTATTTAAAAATAGAGGGACGAGTTAAAGTTGGAGGACAATATTTCTGTTGGTACCTTAGACTCAGATGTGCCTGCTACACTGTTAAATTCCTCAAGCCCAACCCCATCTTTAGAAGAAGAAGAGGAAGATGATTTTGATGATAGCAGGGATCCATTTTCTTTCGACAAGTTCTGCAACCTTTACTTCCAAGGAAATGCTTCTCCCAGTCACATTACCTACAGACTAAAGCAACCACTGCTGGCCCATGATGATGAGGGGGACGCTCTGGTATGAAGATGGGAACGATTAACAAAATCTGTTTAAAAGTCAGATCTGAGGATGTCCTATCATTTTTTCACTCCTTCTCTTTCAGGCCTGTCTAACTGTTTGGTGGATCATTTTGCGTTTTATGGGGACCATCCTGACTCAAAATCCCCAGACTCGATGTCCCAAGCATCTAGCACCATCCAACGTAATCTGCCTCAAAGACAGATCAGAAGGCTGAGCCAGCTGGTGGGACTAGACCATGTAAATAAATCTGCCCACTTATTTTTTTCTATCCTTACGTTTATCCTCTATATTGTAACGTGGTTTTCTTCTCAATAGAAATTACTGAGGAGGAACAAAAAGAAGCAAGAAGCCAGAAAAGCCTCTGTTATTTATGAGGAGGTAAATAGTTGTAGGTTTTGTCTGCATGGAACAGTTTGTCCCAGGGCAGTAGCTTACCACCACCAGTGTGTGACTGTGGAGTGAACAAATAATGACCTGTGAGCGCTTTTGGTCCCTTGGGAGAAAAGCGCAATATAAATATATTATTATGATTACTGTTGTTATTATTAAGTATGTTTTTACTAACAGCCAGAAGATGAGACAGAGGAAGTTCTGATAGGAGAGGGTCCTACTCTTGATCGGCCATTGTCAGCTTTGGAGAAAGTGCACATTATTGTTGGATATGCTTTATCCAAACCAGGAATAAGGTAAAATGTTTGAGAAATAGCCATGTAATTTAAAGGAGAACTTCAGATAAGGGGACTTTTATTTTCCTACTGCATGTTCACTGGCATGTGTATTTATTTATTTTTCTGTGTCTATTCTTATTGGGCTTAACGTCACAGAGATGAGATTTACTGTCAGATCTGTAAGCAGCTGGTAAATAACAGGAACAGCCACAGTCGTCAACAAGGCTGGATTCTTCTTTCCATCTGCCTCGGGATCTTCCCCCCAACAGATTTCTTCTTAAAGGTCTGTACAAGGTTTCTTTATACTAAAGATTAGTTTAAGCAAAACATATAACATTTTATGGTTGGCTAGCTTTACAATCCATTTTAATTTAGTGTAATAGATGGTGAAGCCATTACAACTTGATAAGCATGCCAAGTTGGAGATCACACCCATCTGGCTCATTGATATGAGCTGAGCAGTAAAACAAGATAAAGGTTCTGAATTACAAGAACAATATTATGGAAAGGCGATAAAGTGGTTGCTCCTGAATATAATACCCTGTTCAATGATTGTTTTAGATAACATAGAAGTATTTATACAAACTGCTATCCTCCCTGTGTTATCTCCGGGTACTCTGGCTTCTCTAAAGTATCCCTAGTGCATGAAAAGAAGAAGAGTAAGAGTGAATGGTTGTCTGTCAGTGTCTTAATGTCAGCACTGCAACTAACTGGCCACTGTCCAGTTAACGGCAATAAGCGGAAGATATAAACCATATAAACTCAATATATTTGTATATTTTATGTGCATTAAAAAATGACAGCTTGAAAATTATGTTCTTTGTAAATAATTTATATTTATTGTGTTTCTCAGTATTTGGAGAGTTTTATCCGCAAAGGTCCACACGGTTATAAAGAGTACTGCTCTCGGCGTCTTAAACGTATAAAGGCCAATGGAGAAAGAAAAGAGTTGACCTGCTGGATCGAACTGGAGGTTAAAACACATATTTAAACTACCTTGTCCAATTTAAATGAAATCAATTGAGTTTCAAATTACTAAATTAATGGCAATTAAATCTCACTTACCTTATGCCTCAGGCTGCCAAGTCCAAGAAGCTTATAGATGCTTCTGTTAAGCTTATGAACGATGAGGCTGTGAGTCTGACCATAGACTCAGTTTCCACCTCAGCAGAAGTCTGTCAAGCTGTGGCCAACGAGATCAATCTCAGAGATACATATGGATTCTCCTTGTACATAAAATTTGATGAGAAGGTGAGGCACCATTTTGAACCAATAACATAGACTAGTCTCTCAATTTGTTAAGTATCACCCTATTATTTTCTCTTAATTTTATGACCAGGTGTGGTCTCTGGGCAGCTGTGGTACCCATGTGTTAGACGCTGTGTCTTGGTGTGAACAGGAGATGAGGATGCAGGGCAAAGAAGAGCGGAACACACCATGGGAACTTTCTTTTCGCAAGGAACTCTTTAACCCTTGGCATGACTGCTCCCTTGACCCAGTTAGCACTGACCTAATTTATGAGCAGATCATCAAAGGAATAAAGTCTGGAGAATACACCAGTGAGAAGGCAAGGCGACTCGGATTTGTAAAATAGTATCCATCCATAACAATACTGGTAGCAGTTCTGCAATAATGCATTTGTGGTTTACTTTCAGGAGCATGACTATGTCCAAATGGCAGTTCAACACTACTACATCCAGTTTGGCTCTGAATACAATAAAGACAATGCTCAAAAGTGGTTGTGGACTGCATAGCTACAGCACTTATTGAGAACAAATCTATGGGCAAATGGATACAACTTATCAACGCTGGACACTCTCAGGTAGAGTAACAACGGAGAACATCAATGAGCCCAAACGCATTGGTAGTTTTAGTTATATTTATTTTTTAATATATAGCGCTTTTTCCCCATTAAGGGACTCAAATTTAACATTTGTGATAAAGCTAAAGTGCACAGTACTAAAACATTAGTAGAAGGTCCATCCATCAGTTGTTTAAACAATATATGTTATGGTTTAATTGTTGTTATGTTCTTGTTCTGCCACAAAAATAGGTGGCAATTTCCCCAAAAAACCCTATTAACAGCTCAAAAATATACCATCCAAACAAAAACACCCAATTGTGCTTTTATAGTTGAACGTGTATGCCTGTGTAGTTTCTATTGAGAAAGCTAACAGACTGCACAGGGCAGCGTAATTATACTGTATGTGTTTGTTGTACATGTAGACTGATGCTCATCACTCTGGAAATAGATTCAGAAGATCTTTAGCTAAAAACATGATTTTAAGTTAAACTTCAAATACTTATTTTGCAGGCTCTAAATGACCTTGGGAGGCAAAGCCCTGACACTATAAAAGGAGAACTAGTTGACAATGCCAGAGAAAAATGGCCCCTTTATTTCTCCAAGCTTTATGAAGTTACAATGTTATCAGGTTAGTCAACATACCCTGAAAAGATTAAATTAAGTATTTTTGTGAAAAGTGACATTTTACAAATGGCAGTCCACTTTTTCATTTCTGTACAGGACCACCTCTGGCCAAAAGCAGGTTTGTTGCAGCTGTCAACTGGATTGGCATCCTCTTTATAGATGGAAAAGACAAGCGTCTGCTCGAGATTCCTTACATTGAAGTGAAGGGTGCACTTATCAAGAAGTAAGGCTAATATTTGCTGGATCTTAGTTTATTTAAATAATCAAAATTATAATCCTAATAAACATTTAATTTATTATTTCTCCAGTGAAGGTTATGTTAGTGCCCAGACGGTTACTTTGACGACAGTCCAAGGAGAGTTTGTACTGAGGTCTAAAGTTGCTGAAGAAATGACTGCACATATAAAGAGAAATCTGGAGGGACTCAAAGAGCGCTCAGAATTTGCACTGGTTGTCAGTGATACCAGTAAACCAGGTACAACCACTCAACAGTAAATAGTATTATATCATATACAACACATTAAAGAAGTTATTATACCATTGACATTCTATTACAGTAAACTAGATGTAAAAGATGTATTGTTAATTTTAGATTTCTTATAAAAGTTGTTGTTTTTTTTAACCTTAAAACATTACTAACTGTGACAGTTGTCACTCTTTTGTGAACCTAACAGAAGACCCCAATCAGCTTGTATGTAAACGAGGGGATTTGTTGCTGATTAGGAAAAATGAACGCCCCCCTCATGAAAACATGTTTATTGCAACCAACCAACGGACCAGGGACACTGGTGCAGTATATAAAAGTGCGTTACAGTTTCTGCCAACTCTCAGCATCCCTAGTGATGAACAACAAGTAAGTAACTCTTAAGATTTCATTTTTTTAATAGTAACTATGGTATTTTTGCAACGGGTGGAAGAAAAATCATCTTCTTAAATCTTCGGCTGTTTTTATGGTTCTCAGGAGCTGCTCAGTCCAAGCCATGGAAGACCATCTATAACCACACCAAAAAATGTAGAAGAAACAGTGGTCCCTGTCTCTATAAAAGAGTTTGCTCTTGAGAATTTTAGGTAATAAAGGACAACATTGATTATTTAATCTTCTAAATTATCATTTTGTTATATCAAAATGTTAATTCAGTGTGTAATAAAGGTAGGCCTCAAATCGGTATAAGTAATTTAACATTTTAGTATATTTATTCAAATGCTAAAAAAGTATGTGTAATCTGTTACAGGCTGCCAGGTAAAGATGCCAATCGACACGGTGTGTACAGAGCAGGCAGAGAGAAACTCTGGATCTGTTCCAGAGAACCCCTTAAACAGCCACTTCTGAGAAACCTGGCCAATAACTCTGACCTCAGCTACATGGCCTGCAACGCCTTTACAGATATCCTTACCATAAACCATAACGTTTGTCTGACATATTGACATTTGATAACTGTCTGCAAAGAAGTAAGATGTGTGTTAGTACATCCTTGACCTTGTCCTTTACCTATTCTCAAATATATGGGTGACTACCCCATTAAACAAATCCGCAGCCCTTTAGATCTGACTGACCAGATTTTTGGTCCAGCCACCCAACATATAGCTCTGCAGGACGAGATCTACTGTCAGATTATGAAGCAGATGACCTCGAACAACAACAGGTGCTCTGTCTGTTTGTGTGTGTGTTTGATTGCCCAGATCATAGTCTAACATAGTCACAAAGTATCTTATACATTTACCTTTGTCCTAGGCTGAGTACGGCCCGTGGGTGGCAGCTGATGTGGCTCTGTACAGGCTTGTTTGCACCCAGCCCAATTTTGAGGATTTATGTCACTCGTTTCCTGGAGTCTCGTCCCAGAGACCCATTGGCTGCTGAATGTCTGTATAGGCTGAAAGGGATGCTCAGGTGGATTTCCATTTCACTTGTACACTGTAACATCACAGAAATAACAGGTTTTAAGGTTTTAAAAAAAGTTGTTATTTAATCATCTTAAAATATTTGGTCATTTCACAAAAAGAAGAGAGCAAAACAATATATATATATATATATATATATATATATATTTTTTTTTTTTTCAGTAAGGAGCCCAGGAAACTCCCCCCCCATTTTGTTGAGGTGGATGCCATTCAACAAGACAGCACACAGATCTTCCATAAAATCCACTTTCCAAATGAAACAGATGAGGTAAGACTAAATAGTTGTGTTTGTATTTCTATTGTCAACAGCTCAGTCATTGTTGTGTTTTGTATCAATATTGCAGATATTTGAAGTGTCATCAACAACCACAATCAAAGACTTGTGCCAAAGTATTGCTTCTAAACTCAAGCTCATTTCAGCGGATGGATATGGCCTTTACTTCAAAACAGCAAACAAGCCGGTTTGATGATTTTACTTTACAATGAAAAAAAAATTATTATTATTTTTTAAATGTTTAAAAATAACTCCAGTGACTAACTAAATTATTTGCGTCAGATTGAAAGCCTAGATGAGCAGAAGTATTTCTTTGACAGTTTAAGGGAGTCTTCAGACATCCCCAAAAAAGTAAAAAGAGTAAAAGATGGTAAGGGGTCTGGCAACTTTGGCAACTGACATTTTTGTTTCCTTGTAAATGAAAACAATCTTCACTTTTAGGGAACCAGGCTCATTTGGTCTACTTGGTCATAATAAAGCGTAAGCTTTGGTTCAATGTGAGCCCTGGAAAGGACCTGATTGCAGATCTCACCTTTCACTTTCCACAGGTATCAGACCAAGAGTCTGAACACTCTTTTTAATGTCTTAGGGTCTGTGTTGTTATTTCTTATGCAGAATTATGATCTATTTCGCCATTCAGGAGCTGCCTAAATACCTGCAGGGATACCATGATTGCACCAAAGAGGACATTATCAAACTGGCTGGGCTGCTTTTCAGAGTGCAAGTCGATTCAGACAGGTCACAGTTTGTCATGATTCCCAGAATGCTGAAGGATCTAGTGCCTGTTGACCAAATAAAAATCATGTCACCAGAGGAGTGGAAGAAGGTATGGAGAAAAATACAGTGAGGGTTTACCACTCACAACAAGTGTAATAGTGTACACTTTATTTATACATTCTTCTAATAATGTCTTTTAAAAATCCTCTACTTGCAGCACATCATCTCCTCCTACAACCAGCAGAGTGGCAGTACCGTTCAGGAGGCCAAAATTGCCTTTCTGCGAGCTATTGCAAGCTGGCCAACATTTGGCTGTTCCTTCTTTGAAGTTAAAGTAAGTACTAAAAATGAAGGTCAGGAGAAATGTGTGCATTTGTTTTACAACATCTTTAATTGGCTTTGCAGCAAACATGTGAATCTAGCTACCCAAACTATCTGAGGATAGTAATCAGCAAGCAAGGAGTGAGTCTGGTAGACCCAAATACAAAAGTATGTACTGTTTGACAATCATTTAAGTAGGTCATCTTTTTTTTATTTTCTTGCATTAAATTTTTTGAAATTTTTTACAATTTTTTTTACAATTTGACTCTTTCAGGAGTTACTGGTCCAGCATATATTCAGCCGCATTACAGAGTGGCGCAGCAAAGGTGACCAGTTCCAGATGACAATAGGCACACTCTTAAGGGGGGTCACTTTTGTCTGTGAAACTCGCAAGGTAACTCAACATAAGCCGTATTCATTGGTTAATCAACTGAACATGATCAACAAACATTTTAGTTATTATGTCCTGAAAATGAGCATTGATCTTCTATTTTTTTATTTTTTTTCTCCAGAGTAACACAATGGCAGACCTGGTTCAATCCTATGTCAAAATGTACAGCGAACAAAGACAAGAATGGCAACCGCAACCCAAAAACCACATGTTTTCCCTTAATCAATAAGAAAAAAGTGGCCCTGCTTCTAACTAGTCAGACTAGTCTATCTAGTCACCTGTGACCCCCAATGGGACTAAGCAGTAGAAAATGAATGAATGAATGGGCTTTTAATCAAAATAGTCACTATTTAACTGTGGGTTAAAAAAAAAAATCTTTAATTATTGTAAAAATAAATGCTTAGTGTCTATTTATGTTTTGATATTTTTGGTGAGTCCTTGTCCTTAAGTCAAGAACAAAAGGTGTTTTTTTTCTTCTTGTACATATGTAACTGATAAATTAGTTTTTGATTTGTTATTTTCATGCATAAAATCTGTTGTTTAAATAAGCTCACATCTTTTTATTTATCTATAAAAATGGGAATACAAAATAAAATAAAAGATAAAGTACATCAATTTTAACAATGCTAATACATAAACCGATGAGTAAAATGTATTTAACTTTTTTTTTAAGATGCAACAGTTTGCTAATATTCAATTTGGCTACTTTGCTTGAATAGGTATGAATATTGTCAGGACAAACATTGTTTCTACATGTACGATGTGTGTTGTATGCATAAAAATAGACATTTGCACTGTTTAGGAAATATGTCATATGTGAACATATGTAAAATGTGAACATTATAAAAACAGTATGTAAGGCAACAGTATGTCTTTCAACAAGCTGGAGGCCTGTTTCAAAATGTCAGCCAATGCTCCTACTTTTGCTCTGGACATTTGATGCTTGAGGAAAGCATCATCTGCAACGTGAATATCTGCCACCCCCTGCCTCTGAACACAAGTGACATCACAAATCTTCAGTGTGCACCCTGGTGTAATGCACAGTACTTGACTGCTTACACAACCTTCCTTGCTGCCTGTCAAGACTATTGCTCTGTTACTATGGAAACCATGTGACCAAAGGAAAAAAAATACCATGGCCAGGTGCATCTGAGGTGCAGTGTGTTTATGCCTGTGTTTCCTTCCTGATGCAATCTGACTGTAAGAGGCACAGACAAGCCCATTTAGTACTGTTTGTAGTGCAGCCCCCTTAACCCTATCTTAATTTGCTCCAAGCAAATTTACTGGTTTAAAGCAGCAATGAAACATGGCTCTTGACAAGGTAGAGTTTAAATTTATGTTTTTTTTTTTTTTTAGTCTATGGAAAGGGAGGCAGAAAAGACAGCAGAAGGCACCCTTGTTTTTGTGTATGCTGCATACAGGAAGGCATATTGATGCACTGCACCAAACTTGGAACAAAGACCTTATGCCCAGACCACATCACTATCCTCCCACCTGCACCTTCCAGCCAGCCCTCCTACAACAAAACATAGAATCACTTTTTATTTTATTATTAATAATATATATCAATCAATCTAATAAAATAAATAAAAAGTTACATTGCTGCTACTGTGTGCTTACTGCTCCAAAGGGGCTCCTGTATAACAGCCCTGTTTCTCACGTGCTAATTCTACAACTTTGCATTTCTTTGTGTATGTAAAGCCTTTGTTCAGATTTTTTTATGCATCGTGTAGCCTTTTATCATTAAATACAAATGTGCTCGAAATCAGGCAAATTCTCGGCCATTTTAGTGTCTGTTTGTTGTCTGAACCCAGGAGCACAGTCAATGATCTCAGATCAGTGTCTGCGCGGCGTCAGGCCATATGTCTATGGGCCGTCCCTAATCGCGCTGTGGTAGGCGCCAGCCTCGCGATACAAGAATCAAAGCAGTGGATGCTGACAGCGCGGTGCGGTCATCATGCAAAGGTTACATTGGATCTGTTTCAGCGACTCTCAGAAGCAGCCGCTCTTCCGCGGGACCCGCACAGCTCTGAAAATGCGAGGTGTGTAGCGTCTCGAACGCCTCGACCCCAGTATCCAGGCCAGTTTGGCTTCAGCAGGTGTCACACGATGGACGCGAGTGTGGGATTTCCGCGGACAGCAGTGTGTGCAGTGTGTGCGCTGGCTCCTCTCGGCGGTGAAGCGGCTTCATGAGTGTCCAAAGTAACAGTGGAAGTGGAGGAAGTTTGGAGGCGACGCCATCTTGGTCCTCGTCCCCAACCGTTTCTCAACAACAAATAACGGCGACCGCAAAGAGCAAGGAAGGTACAGGAGCTTACTAAGTCTAGGACCGACCTTAAATCACCATAAACTATGTAATTTATTCAAGAAAATATTTTTTTTCCTCCGAACGGTTACGGTTGTTGAAGAAAAATGGATGTCAAGTTCAGAGATGCCGTGTGTTGTAGCCAAACGTCAGCTGTCAGTTCAGTTGATGGCCACTCTAGAGCAGCAGCTCATGTTTGCACAAAGCAGGGTCGAGCTTGTTGTTTTGTTGGGTTAAACTGTTTAAATCGATACTCTTACTCGTTAGAGGTTACAAAAACAATGGGTTATACAGCGTTATCACCCCAGCGGCATTTACCTCCCAAAAACAGTATCTAGATGGAGTTTTAACAACGAAACCTCTCATAGCCACACAGCCATGCTTTTCTTTGCATGTCTCTGCTGCTGTGTACCGTAAACCTGCTCTTTATGCTTCTAAATGATGTTGACACTCTACTATACAACTATATAATGACTTAGAGATCAGTGTTGGTTGTTATGATTATAATTTACAGATTAATAATGGCATAATGTCAGTTATTTACTAAAATCCGACCATTATCAGTAGCCTATTTAAATAGAAAAGCAAAATATAGTGGGTCAATTTCCCCTAAACATTTCTGTACCCTGTCTTCTGGTAACCCTTGTACAGGCCTTGTTCTTTGCTTTGTGGTTCATAGCTAAAGGGTTTCATCGTGCCCATTATGCCTTTTAGGGCTTGCCTCTGTGCCAGAAGCTATGTTAAGATGACAGCCAGGAAACGTCCAATAAGGAAACAAACGGCAACAGCAGTAGCTTTCAGCAGGGAGCAGACCTGAGTCTCACAGCCTTTGACACAGACAAACTGCATGTTTGTGTGGCTTGGCTCTCCCTAGAAACTATGTTGTCATACAAGGCCCACCCAGACAGCCGCTTTATCAGGCGATTTATGTTTTGACTACTACATCTGTGGTCATTTTCTCCATATTGTGATTCAGGTAAACAAGCAAGCATTTGGATTGGCATTAATCTATTGCCACGCCTGGTGCTGAATTTCATGTTTACAACTCTGTTTTTGTAAACTATGTAGCCTCTGACTTACACGTTCCTACAGACTCCTTGCTCCTATTTAGTTTAGTCTGTAAAGCCTTTGTTACTATTGAAAGTCAATAAAGTCCATAAAACTGACAAAAAATACAAATAAATGTATAACTTTGCCCTGTATTTGAATACTTTTTTTAGTGTAACATGTCAAAGACCAAAATTTCAAATGGACCAACCTGGTCTTGGCCACCTTATTGTCCTTGTGCCACCAGATTACTAAGCTTTTCAGATCTGTGACTATCAGATTTTAGTTTGGCTCTGTGTAAAGTAGCCACCAAGACTGTAAATGATGACTTGACAAACTTGCTGTTTGTTTAATAAAGTAGTGACATTTCTACATTATATTTTCCATTAAAATGCATGTGTTAAAGAACAGCCCACTGCTGAGTCAAACCAAGCCCTTCTATTTTTATCCACTAATCATCCATTTTCTCAAATCCACCCCCAGATACTGTCCTTGCTTCTCTCTCATCTTTGCTCTCTTCTAGTAATGTTGTTGCAGAATGACGGATGCCTTTTTTTTGTTGAAGGTAATGTTGTGGTTTTGCCTCACCCTTTGCACTAACCTTACCTTTTGGGGATGCTTTACACCAGGCCCAATGGAGGAGTTGCACAGCCTAGACCCCAGGAGACAAGAGCTGCTGGAGGCTAGGTTCACAGGAGCCGTTAGTGGCAACACGGGAGGCAGCACTGGGAGCGCCAGTGGAGGTGCAAAGGTAACCGCAGTGCACAAACCGAAATACTCATGAATGTTCACATAAGTTAAATTAGAAAAGAGCTCCTGAGTTGTAAATGTAAATTATAATGTAGGAGTCGTGTTCTGTGTTAAAGATGGACTACTGGTTGGTGGTTACTTTTGAGTGTATGTATCGAAACTAGTTAAATCAGGTTTCCCATTTCTTACTGAAAGTTGTCTTGTATATGGAAAAGAGCCAATTGACACACCCATTAACTGAAACTTCTTTTGAAAGTACATGGCGTGTGCCTTCTAGTTTTTGTACTGTTACAGATCTTTAAATTTACATGTGTGTGTTATAAAACCTGACGTATTTGCGTCTGTCTTCTCTGTTCAGTGTCTGGCAAACGAGTCATCTAACCACAGCTATGGCAGCCTTGGTTCGTCCAGTGACAAAGAGTCAGAGGTACAACAAGCACAAACATGGACATTCCCCAAAGTGTTCTTACAGTTAATTGTCAATCTTTCCATTTAAAATACACCTTTTTAATATCATGCTTAGAACAAGAACATTGGGCAGAGTTCTGCAGCTTAAGAAAGGGCTAAGCAATTAATGATGGTGACTTTGTGCAAAGTCATCATTTAATGTACTATAATTAGTTTTGAAATAGTCTTCCAAAGTCACGAATGTCTCCAGTAGGACACTGCATCCATGTGTTGGTCCACTCTTTCCAGCACTACTTCCATCTCTCCTCTCTATCTTTGTCCCAGAACTCTGACTTAAAACGAGGAAGCTCCCCTGCCTACTCAGTATGTACTCTGCTTTCCTACTGCATCTTACTAGTGAGCTTCAGCGATGGAAAGGCTTCTTTGGGTAAGACACTGGGGATTAATGTGTTTTTTTTTCTGCTTATGTTTCAACAGACCCCAGAGAAAAAGCACTCCGAATCATCCAGAGGCAGAAAAAGGAAAGCCGACACCTACTCTGAAAGTAGTCAAGGTACAGCCAAGCGATGTATGAAATTAGTGTTTGGGTATTTATTTGTAATAGTCCACATTGTGTTTATCAAACCTTGTGAAACTAAACAACTAATCCAGTAAAAATTAGTACATTTTATTCAAACAATAAAAAATGAATGCGATATTATTTACAAAAAAAATCACATCCATTTATCTCTTGGTCTACATTCTTATTTTTATATTTACATTTTTTTATGCTTTAATGCAGGGAAGTCACGTGGACCCAAGATCAGCGACTACTTTGATGTGAGTTTCACAGTATTGTCTCTGAGATAATTCTTTTATTATTATCAGCAGTTTCTTAGATGGGATTTTCTCTGCCAAGTTTCAGGGAGGAAATGGTTCCAGTCCTGTTAGGGGTCTCCCCTCCACTCGCCGCTCTCCTCAGAGCTCCCACTCGGCTCCTGGCTCAATTGTAAGCATTTATCACTCTGAGATTTTTCAGGTTGAAATGTGACAGATACTCACTTTCACTTACTTTTTGTGTCTGTAGATTCGACAAAACAGCTCCTCTCCCACCAGCCTTTGTTTTGGGGAACAAAATCTCAAAGCCTCTTCAAGCAAATTTGTCCAGGTATAATTTTTATAAGCCGTCTCTTTTAAAATCAACTCAATTCACACAAATAATTTCTTATCCGTCTTCTAAATGCATTTAGACGGAGTTAACAGGCCTGAAACTGGCAGCTCTGGAGAGTAACAAGAGTCTGGACTTGGAAAAGAAAGAAGGCAGAATTGACGACCTGCTCAGGGTGAGTTGACTGTGGGGAAACACATATGACAACAATTGCACAACGTCAGGTCATGTTTTTCTTGTAATGTACAGCTATGTTGACAGCTGAATTTACCACCATCTGTGCTGTCATTGCACAACAGGCTAATTGCGACCTACGGAGACAGATTGATGAACAACAAAAGCTCCTGGAGAAATACAAAGAGCGGCTTAATAAGTGCATCACCATGAGCAAGAAACTGCTTATAGAGAAGGTATCTGCATTATAAACTGTGGCATCAGTTTTGTCTGTAAGAACAATACAAAACAAATATAAAAAGAGACGGATAAAGGTTTTGACGTGACTCTATATATAATATACTCTTTTAGCTCAGAACTGGTCCGTCACTTCTGAGGAGAAAAAGTAAGTTTTTGGTTTGGTACATCTAAAAAGCCTTTGCGCATGTAGCGGTGTCTGAATACAAGAATACTATTTTAAGCACTAGGTCTATATTCTGTTGGTGTCTGTTCTTGAGGGGTATTAAAGATGGTACAAATTATTATGTGTAAACCGTGTAAATTCTAGAGCTACAACTATGTTAAAAAACATTGAAACTTAATCTTAAGATGTAGATAACATTGACATTTAAATTAATTCCTATTTTTAGGTCTTTGATTTACCGGGATATTTGTGAAGTCTGTCCCTCTACACAGTGTTTCCCAAACTTTTTTTCAAGTGACCCAGATTTCAAAAGTCCCTAATGATTTGTGACCCATATTTGTTTTGATATTGTATAGTTCCTTTTTTGTATCATTTTCAATAACTTTTTGCAAAGTATTATTTTAGGCAGTTACTCATTTTTATATTGCTCTAAAACCTGTTCAAATCCATCTAAAACCTGTTTGAATTCTTCTAAAACCTGTTCTACAATAAATTTAATTTCCATTTATCCCCAATCCCATTAAATGTTTTGAAATGACTGAGTTTTTGAATGTTTGGGAACCAGAGCTTTACACAAAACAAAATAAACACTAAATACACAGACAATAGTGAAGGGAGAGTTTTGCCAGCAGTTTTTCTATCTTTGTTTCTGTAATGATCTTGTTTATCTTCACTTGTTTTCCAGAGCACTCAGGAGAAGCAGTCGTGCCGCGAGAAGAGCATGCAGGACCGCCTCCGGCTTGGCCACTTCACAACAGTCAGACACGGGGCGTCCTACACAGAGCAGTGGACTGACGGATACGCATTCCAAAACCTGATCAAGTAAGAGACTGGGAATCACAAGCACCTCTGGATCTCAAAATAGTGCAAAAAGTTCTCAAATAAAGTGGTACAAGTAAACACGTAATTTTACCAGTCTGGAGCACAGCCTCATGTGAAATCCAGTGTTTTGGCCACAGTGTTCTGTTGCTATATCCATCTGACGCTTTATGTTTTCAGGCAGCAGGAGAGCATCAACCAGCAGCGAGAGGATATAGAGCGCCAGAGAAAACTGCTTGCCAAAAGGAAGCCCCCAAATCCTGCCTCCCCCTCAGTATCAGTGGCTTCCACCTCCGAACCCAAGCAGAGGAAAACCAAGGTTGTCAACGGCAACGATTCTGACCCTTTTCTTAAACCCTCCCTGCCTCAGTTGTGAGTATTTTCATGTTATGCTAAAAGATGCGAGAGATTTTAGGACTTGAAAGATCAATGTAAGAAACACACTCACATTTTATTTTTTTTTATTGTGGCAGACTAACGCTTGCCGAGTATCACGAGCAGGAAGAGATTTTCAAGCTTCGCCTTGGTCATTTGAAGAAGGTCAGTGGCAAATAGTAATACTTTTTCACAGCAACATTATTCTGTGACTGAACATGTACTTATTATAATAATTCTCTATATGTTTTTGTAGGAGGAGGCGGAAATCCAGGCTGAGCTGGAGCGTTTGGAGCGAGTTAGAAACCTTCATATCCGAGAGCTGAAGAGGATAAACAACGAGGACAGTTCAGCGTGAGTCTATTGGACGTACCACATAATAGCATAACATTTCACAGTAATTAATAACAAATCTGACAAAGATAATCTAAATCTAGCACTACTGTTCTGCTTCCATTTTTATTCACAGTTTCAAAGACCATCCTACTCTAAACGAAAGGTATCTGCTGCTCCATTTACTGGGCAGGGGTGGCTTCAGTGAGGTCTACAAGGTAAAGTCTTTTAAAGCTTCTTAAGTTTCCTCGTTCTTTTGTAATAGATTCCTGGAGTTAATTGTGTTTCTTGGCACATTCAGGCGTTTGACCTGTTTGAACAGCGCTATGCAGCTGTGAAAATCCACCAGCTCAACAAGAACTGGAGAGAGGAGAAGAAGGAGAACTACCACAAGTAGGTCTTTGCTTACACACAAGCTAAACATGGTGCCGTCCAAATCATACCCTCTGCATTGACATTTATTTGTTTTCAGGCATGCATGCAGGGAGTACCGGATACACAAACAACTGGACCATCCCAGAATAGTCAAACTGTATGACTACTTCTCCCTGGATACTGACACGTGAGTGACCCCTGACCTCTGGAGTATCTAGGTTGACTTCCAATACTCTCAGGTTGTTGATCATGCGGTGATGTCTTTAATCCTATTTGCAAAACATTATTTTAGCCAAACACTTTTAACAGGCAGCACTGGGTAGTAATCAAACTGAATGAGTTGTTTTTGTTGTACCTCGTTGTGTCTCAAGGCACTGTGTCATTGGGTGGTGCATGTATCGTCAGACACTTGCACATAGTGGGGAAAGTGTGAATTTTGAAATATGATTCTGAATCAGCATGCCCTAAAGGTGTTATTGGGCCACTCTAAAGGTCAGCTTCAAACTAGCACCGTACCGTGCCGTGTGTATTGTAGTTCCCAGCAGCAGGAGAAATCTAGATGGTACTCTTATCAAGACCAATTGTTTTTCTATCTGTCTCTAATGTCTATCTCAAGTTTGTTGTTATGCTTCTTTTTAAACGGGCTCTCAGGTTTTGTACAGTCCTGGAGTTTTGTGAAGGAAACGACTTGGACTTTTACCTGAAACAAAATAAGCTGATGTCTGAAAAAGAAGCCCGCTCCATTGTGATGCAGATTGTCAGTGCTTTGCGTTACCTCAACGAGATTAAACCTCCTATCATCCACTACGACCTCAAGCCTGGTAGGTCAAATGTGTGACAATGAGTTGTTAACATGTTACAGGTAATTCTGCTTTTTGTTCTTGTTTATAGATGTCTTTTCTGTGTGAATTTCAGGGAACATCTTATTGGTGGACGGTACTGCTTGTGGAGAAATCAAAATCACAGACTTTGGTCTGTCCAAAATTATGGACGATGATAACTACGGTGTGGATGGGATGGACCTCACATCACAAGGAGCAGGCACCTACTGGTATGACTGAAATACATTTACCAAGACTCTGTAAACCTCATGTTCTGTCTCTACATTTGAGCTTCTGTGTGTGTGTTGCAGGTATCTTCCTCCAGAGTGCTTTGTGGTGGGAAAGGAGCCACCTAAGATTTCAAACAAGGTGGACGTATGGTCTGTGGGAGTGATCTTCTTCCAGTGTCTTTACGGACGCAAGGTATACAAAAATAGTATACATACAAGAGTAAAATGACAGAGGGAAACTTGAGTGAGTAGGTTCTTTGGAGGCAGGGTGAAGACTTGAACTAGGTTTTAACTCCCATGACGTAATGAAGGCATTTACATTTTTGTATCTGCCTTAACTTGTACATTCACTTTTTCTTTTCAAGAATGAAATATGTAAAACCACACATTGTTCTGTGCCCAGAGCATGAGGTAAAGAGTACAAAAGAGTGACATACATCTTTGTTTTTTGTTTTTTACCAGCCCTTTGGTCACAACCAGTCTCAGCAGGACATTCTGCAGGAGAACACCATCCTCAAAGCCACAGAGGTTCAGTTCCCTGCAAAACCACAGGCCAGCACAGAGGCCAAGGTACAGCGTTAAAATACCCAGTAAATCAAATGAGAACAGTCAAAAGAATAATAATAATAATTGTTGTAAAAACAGTCTATTACAAGTCCATGTAAGTGTCTTGAAAATATTCACAATGCTTCCTTATGTGCCACTTGACTCCTGTGTTGTAGTTACTTGACCATATACATTGATTTCAGTTTGTTCCAAAGCACTAAAACCACAGTAGTTGTGTGCTTATTTGTTCACATTATGCAACTTTTCAATGGAAAAAAATAGTGGATTCAGGAATATTCAAGGTGTGGTTACCTCAGGCAAAAATCTCCAAGATTTTTATTCGTCATAGTGTTTTATCAGACTGGTGTAGTAGCAACACAGTTGAGACTTGTAGGGCATGTGGCAATATTGAAAAGCATTGGGAGACACTACAATTTGTAAACTGAGAACTTAAGCTAAAACATGCCAAAACTCGAGCTGTGTACTTTGTTCTCTTCATTAGGCTTTTATTCGGCGTTGTCTGGCGTATCGTAAGGAGGACAGGTTTGACGTGCATCAGCTGTGCTCAGATTCTTATCTTCTGCCTCACATGAGACGCTCCAACTCGTCTGGCACCCTGCAGCCCTCCTCTTCAACTGTCCCGCCTTATTAATACACGGCCCTGACTGGACCCTCTGCATTGATAAACAGCCCAGTGGGATTTACAGCATGAAGGAGCGGTGGACAGGGAAAACGCTTCTGAATGTTGTGCATCATTTCCCCTTCTGAACTCATTGTGAGAAATTGGGAAAGGAAGTGACACTAAAGAGTGATTCAGTGAATTGTCCTAGGCAAGAAGAAGCCAGCGGACTATTTACGGCTGTACATTAGAAGCCCTTAAACAGATCCCAGATGTGCTGTTTAAGCTTAACCCTCTTTTTTTTTCATCACATGATTGCTGAGTATTACGTCAACCAAAATGTTGTTCATCCATTGACCACTGAAGCCAAAAGAAGGTCTGGTGCAAAGGAGATACAGGGCCTTGTGTCAAGAACATTACATTTATTCATTGAGGCACAAAATGAACAGATCAAGGGTTCACTTTATGGACTTGAATTCAAATAATGTCGCAGAAGTTTTATCCTGGGATAGACTTGCACTTCTGATCCAGAACCTGGTCACCTGGTTTTGAAGTATTTTTAGGAAGTACTGCTGTGTGGGTTGGTCCTGGGCGAGTACCAGTAGAAGTAATAGAAAATCCTGCTCATTTTGTTGAAAAGCAATGATCCTGCTTTGATCACAGGAAGCAGAGTTCTGTCTTAAAGTTTTGCCGTTAAGTCAGAATATATTAAAAAAAAAAAAAAAGGTATTGCAGTACCTTTTTGTTACAGATGTCCATCAGCTTCAACTTGTCTAAGTGATGGTTACATTTTGTATTAATTTTACATTACTTTCTGGCAAATGTATAAATGATGATCCTTGCTTTTCGTTTGTTTCTCAAAGCTGTCCTCAGTTGCTGCTATAAATGTTGCTTTTAGTTTGTAATGTGTGAATGCGCATTGCATATGTGCGTCCTCATGAATCTGAAATGGACTCCTGCTGTGTTGTTCAGGGGGTGATGCAACATGTTCGGCCTCCACCATCAGTCTCCAAGTGGGTTATATTTATTAATTTACACTGATGTAAAAGTCCAAATAATAGAGCAGAGTTTATTTTTATTGTGCTGATACAATAATGGAGACCAGTCACAGCTGTTGATGCCAGGTGCAAGAAACCAGTGCAAGTAGGAGCACTCCAGGCTGGATCTGTATCGTTCACATAGAGCTAGAAATCAACTGAATTTCTTAATATAGTGTATGATACTGTAAATAAAACCGTCTTGTGACAATAGCCCTCTCAACAGTTGCCAGCGTTCACTGGGTGTTTCCCTGTGAACACTGTACCACTGTAAAAATGAATCTTAATCATTTTGTACAAGTGTGCTTCTAGATAGACAAAGCCACATATGTAGCTCTGCTAAAACCAGTCTGCTCACCCAAATAAAAACAATTTTGATAAAATTGTATCCATTAAGTTCAGTAAGGTACTGAACAGCTGACTGTTCCAAAATATTAGGTTGCGATTAATCACAGCCTTGTGTAGATGTACAAGCAGCAGCTCCTAGCTACATGTCATTTTACATTAGCTGTGCAGGTGCAAGGCTAGGCCATTTCATTCGTATGCAATAAAGATTGCCTTACAATTCCTACAGTGTGAGTGTGACATATTTCCTGTGTGAGGGTTATGCAGCCTCATTAAACGCAACAAATAATTTGGGGTTGTAGTCAATAGACCTTTAATCACAACTGACAGTTAAATTTCATGAAATATTGTTTTATAGTCATTAAAGACTTTTTATTGTTTTATTACAAACATTGGGAAACAAATGTAGATATAGGTTGGTTGACAAAATTGAAGCAAATATTGACTTATAACCCTTTAGCAACCTTTTGTGAAGTTACCACTCAAAAGACAATGTACAGTGTAAAATTAATTTGGCTTTATTGCTTGCACTGCTCATCCTGTTGAATTTCAGAAAAGTCCTTTACAGCAACATCTTGTGGCTGAAACATATTACTGCAGTAACAGTTGACTGTTCACATGGGCCATGCCAAGAGGGAAGATGTGCTGTGCATTAAATAACCCTTCACCCAAGTAGCACCAACATCCTGCTCATGTAACCAGGGTATTCTCCTCTGGCATGGCTGTTCTGGACACATACACATGGCTAACCATTTCAAATTACAAAGGCAGTGCAAAAATAATGCAGCTTCAAATGGAACAAATAATCTTACTGCAGTTTAAACAAAAAATAAAGAGTCAATCAATCAATTGGTCAGAGTGTTACTAATAAGCAGGAACATGGGCTGAATGATATAACCATGCAGCATTTACCAGTGCATTGATAAATGTTAGAACTATATTCTTTTTTAATATAAACAATGTAGAATAATCATGATTTAGATTAGCCAGCCCTGTTATACATGTTAATTTAAAAAAGTGAAACAAATGCCTGTTGTAACTGCAGATGTGTGACCTACAAATTGAACTCGCACCGTCCGTCTACGTTATGTGGGAAAGCTGCAGCACCACCAGTTTCTCTGAAAAGGAGGCGTTAGTGCGACCTGTCTACGTCTGTCTACCAAATCATTCATTGCGCCACGTCTTCTTATCCGAAAATGGAGTACACTGCCCTTCATGTCTGAGCCGGTGCAACCTCTCCCACTTGGCCAAATAAATAGAAAACAGAAAGGAAGACAGGGGAAAGAGGAACCAGATGTGTATTTGGTTCGAATGGAGTAGGTTTTCTCCTGGATTAAGATGGTCTTTCTGTGGGCACTTGTGTTTCCGTGGGGACTTGCGTTTCCGTGGGAGCAGCTGCTGTTTGGGCCAGGGCGTCTGCAGGAGGCTCGAGTGCAGCAGTGACCGTGACAGAGGCTGGAGCGGTGGAGGTGGGCAAGATGGGCGCCACACTTTGGGGCATGAACGGAGGCAGGAACGGGGGTAGCTGGGAAGGCAGCATGTGTGACAGAGAGGGCAACGCGGCCATACCTGGCAGGTTGAGGGGCGGGAGCGAAGATAGGTGCGGGATAGCTGGACAACAAAGAGAAAGATCCCTTAAAAATACAGTTCATTAAATACTCAATAAAAGAAATAAAAGCTATTGTATGGTTCGATTCTGGTAATGTAGGTGTACTACTATTAACTATATTAAAGAAACAAATAAACTGCCTAGTAATATGAAAGGCTGGTGTGTGATTAGCTGTATTTACTGATGCAATAAACAAAATGGTATTTTAGGGCTAGGCTTTAGTTGCATTTTACAGTTATAGTCATAGAGAAAAGCTAAACATCCAGTAGTTGTATAAACATAATTTTTAATTTTTTTTTACTAATCATAGACTCGCATTACCTGTTGTTCCTACTGCAAGGGGCAAGCTGCCGGGGTCGGGGAGCGGCAGGTTGAGGTTGGGCAGGTTCGGCAGGTTGGGCAGGGGAGGCAATCCAGCAGGCAGGGACATGAGACCTAAAATACACAGTCAGAAACTGAATGAGTGCATGTTCCCATCATTTAATCCTTTGTGCAGGTAAAAAACGACCCTTAAGAAGAGCAGAAGTTTAAAACTAAGTATTATTTAAGTAAAATTACTATTAAATGTGATGGGGTGGACCCATCCTTTATCACAAGAATCACTGATTATCTGACAGGTAGACCACAGTATGTCAGACTGGGGAACTGTGTCTCAGACTGTCATTAATACAGGGGCTCCTCAAGGAACTGTTCTTGCTCAATTCTTCTTCACATTATACACTACAAATTTAAATTATATCTCTTAGTCCTGCCACATTCAGAAATATTCTAATGACACAGCAATAGTGGCTTGTATCCAAAATGGTCAGAAAGAGGATTACAGAAGCCTCAGAGACCTTTTATAGATGGAGTCAAGAAAACCATATGATTTTTAACACTTTCAAAACTAAAGAGATGGTCATTGACTCATTGACTTAAGGCGTGATACCCCCCCCCCAATTCAAACTGTGATCATCAGAGTAGAAGACATTGAAATAGTTTCCACCTATAAATACCTGGGTGTGCATCTGGACAACAAGCTGGACTGGTCCATAAATAAAGATATACTTTAGAGGAAAGGCAAAAGCCGGCTATATTTTGTAAGAAAGCTACGATCTTTTAATGTTAACATTAAACTGCTGCAGATGTTTTATCAGGCAGTAATGGCTAACTCTGTTTATTATGAATATTAGTTTAGAGACTCTGGTTGGAGGGGAGCAACACACAACAGGACGGATGCTATACTGAACAACATGGACCATCCCCTGCATTCAGCTTTTGAACAACAGAGCAGTCAGCGGGCGTCTGAGATCAGTGAGCTGCAGGACAGAGCGCCACAACTCCTTCTTCCCGACTGCCAGAAGACTTTACAATCAGTGTATGGCAGATGAAGACTTTGGACTGAATCAACTAACTTGAAGAGACCTAACAACTGAAGTTCCCCTTGGGAATAATAAAGTCATTGTGGAGTCTTTTTTTTTTACTACAAGACAAAAGGACAAAAATACAAAAGTTAAATGTGCGCCTGCGAGAGACAATTTTGACCTTTACCACACTCCATAAATGTCTGCAACTCTTCTGTGTCAGTAACGTGACCTCTATTCAGGGTGAGCTAGATTGTATGGAAATATTTTTGTCTATACATTTTATTTGTAGTTTGATTAGTCTGGATCGTTTTTTCTTAATACTCTGCTCTGTATTTTGTACTACCCTAATTTAAAAATAATGACTACTGAGAGTGTTTTAGTTTTTAATAAATTAATTTAAACCAACTTAAACCTGCAATACCTGAAAAATCTTTTTCCCGCTTTAAGCGCCCGGCCAATGGGAGCGTCCCTTAACTTAAATGCAAAAGCAGACCCGAATGTATGAAACGTGATTGGCCAAAGCTTGCTAGTACGGAATATACATTCTCGTCAATTAAATTTCTTTACAATAAATCCTTTATGACATCTTGACGTCCCATTTTGTCACAAATGATTATCCTATTACAATATGCTGCTAGGCAATAAAATAGAAATAAAAATAAATCAGTAAATGGTACAAATAGAGAAATGAAGATAAGACACCAAAGCTTTTATGGGACCTGTTACTCTGGTCTGGGGAATATGAGCCTAAATGAACAAGATCCAATCTTGACTCATTGTAACGAATACAGGGCTTTATCTTTTTTCTAACAAAAGGTGTGCCCTGCAGTGGAGGAAGTATAGCGCCTTGGCCATGCTGAAATTTAGGCAAATTTCATGTTTGATTGCTTGAGTAGTCACCCACCTGGTAGTGTGTTAGCTGTGCTAAAACTGGTGGAGGCAGGATTCAGTGGGATGACATGGCTCAGAGGGGAGGCAGTGGATGATGGCAGCAGTGGAACAGTTGGCAAACCTGAGCAAAAGAATGGCATAGTTCAGGTTTATTTAAATTATATAAAGCCTAGTGTGTTGGTGTCACAATGTATAAACAGCGAATGTACCGGTCTGCAGCTCACTGGGCATGCTGGGGGCCGCTGTGCTTATTGACAGGCCAGTAAGGGAGTTTTCCAGGCCAGAGGGAACGCCAACTAGAGTAGGAGGAGGGGTCACGGCCGAGAGCTGAACCTGCAAGAGTTAAAGAGAAAAAGACTGTGCCGTCAGACAGATAAGTTAATTCTTTCACTTGACTAGTAAATGGGTCACTTAAATAAGCTGTACTTTCTCTAACATTAGCCAACATAAGTACAAGGTCTTTTAATGCAAAAAAGATGCATCTCAATTGCTTAAGAATCCAAGACTATTTACAAAAGCACAGAAAAGCTGGAGTTATGTTTCTCCTACAAATGTATTTTGATCAAATAAAATTTAAGATTTACAACAACAGCAGCATAAGCGGCTGTGGGAGCGCAACTTCAATCTTATGTATGTGTAAAATTGTAATGTAATGTAATATGCTTATCTAGTATAACATATTTCTAACCTCAGTGAATCCATCCTTTAGAGGGCTGACAGGCTCACTGGGCGAGTTTCCAGGGAAACTGATCTTCTTCCCCTCCTCAAAAGGTCTAGTGGGAATTCTGTGGAGGTATCCATAACCAATCCCACATCCCAGACTACAAGATACAGATAAAACATTTGTTAATGGAGATGTTAATGTGGTATCTAATGCACTGTGATGTATTTCAAAGTGTTTTACCTGCCCTCTCCGCCCCAGGCACTGTTCGGCGTAATGACCACCTCTCGACAGTTGTCAGTGTCAGTGTTGTACACATACAACTTTAGGGGTTTTCCCTCGTGACTCTCTATCAGAGAGAAAAGGTCCTCTGACTGTACTCCACAAAAATAAGTAAGGAAATGATTATTGGGTAAAACAACTTTGAAAAGCTGGTTCAAAGACTAACATTATACCTCATTCATAACAGTGTCTGCACCAATGATGTAGTCAGTGTGTGGTCGCAGGCCAGCGATGGCTGCTGGAGAGTTTGGCTCCACCTCCTGTCAACAAATACAGGGGATAGTAGTTCAGCTACTGTTGTACAATAATAAACATATCTAAAATGTGACAATAGCATTTACATACCAGCACATGCCAAACATTCTCATTGGCTCCCTCAAAGCTGCAAAATCGAATGGAGACACCAAGCAAGCCTTGACCCCCCCACAAGTTACTGGGGGTGACAGTGGACTCCCGCAGCTCCAGTGTCTTTGAAGAGTAAACCAACATTTTGACAGGTTTCTCCACACTGGCCTTCAGTAATTCCTTTAATGTGTCATTGTCTTTATTCTGTGGAAAATGAAGGAAAATGTGGAATAAAAGATGCACAACAATGTGTTTAATTGTGATGTAGCACTGATAGGATACAGAAGAGGAGCAACATTTCTGCAAAGGACTAAAGTAGACACTACAGTTTGCTCTGATCTGATATGAATGAGAACCTTTACAGACATTAATGCCAGAATAAAAAATATGGTTTATTACATAAAAAGTCATAGTCTTGTTGTGGGACTTATCTATAAAGCTGTTGAAACTACAATTCTTTCTCACCAGTCTGGTGTCATTAATGGAGACAATGAAGTCAAAGAAAGGCTCCAGTCCTGCTCGGTGTCCAGGAGAGTTTTCCTGAACCTGGAAAAGAGAGGACAGTGTCTTGAAATGAAAAACAAGAATCTGCCATTTCTGTCATCAGTAATATTTGAACGTCAGTAGGACGAGCTGACCACATTATCATGTCATGTCATGTGTTGGGTTATTTAACAAGTTTTCGTGGCACTTATAGGATGAAAATTCTGCAAAGATGCGTCCTACATTGGACAAGCTGGCACCTGTCATTCTCTGAACCTTAGCTAAGTGGCAGTAGTTAGCTTAGCCTTTATTAACTACCAAGCACAGTCCATTAACTAATAAAACAGCATGTGTTCGTTCTGATACGGTTCCGAGGAGCAATTGTCGTGTATTGACATGTTTCCTGTTGGCAGACACGGGCCTCGGCTGTCATCCCCGGCCTCGGCTGTCATCCCCGGCCTCTCGTCATCCCGAACTCCTCCGCCTCTGAGCTGCGGTTATGCTAAAGCTAACAGCAGGATGTTAACGTTAGCGCTTTTAACTCACCCGGAGGACGTGGTACCCCTCTGAGCCTCCGCCTGGTATCTCCATACTCTGAGAGCCCCCCATTACACTGTCCTGTAGGGCGTAATAGTTGTCCTTTGTGCCAGGGGTTGCCCTAGCAGATGTGCGATACAAAAATCACCAGGACCAGGACCCAGACCGGTACACGTCGCCAAATGAACAGCGTTGTGATGCGCATGCGCTGTTACGTGGCAGGAAATAAGGCCATTTGATTACGCCTTTTCCGCGGATTTCTCATTAATCAAGGCCTGGATGGAAATGGAAAACATTTAGATGTTTCCATTATGTTGCGCGCCTAAGTTTACGTGTCAATAAAGTATTAACATTAAAGACTAGTGAATTAAAGATTTAATGTTTTTAACAGTGGTACATGTGTGTATAAAGCTAAACTGAATAGAATAGCCTACCTTTAACCTATCAGCTTCAGTCACATGCCCACAACAAATCTTTGCATATAGTATAGGTTTCAGCCAATGAGAAAATCATTTCACATTTCAAACTCCACATTTGGTTTAAAATGTGATTTAGCCTATTGGCAGTCAGTAATGGAATTACAGTGTTAAAATGTATAATAATTTTT
The DNA here is from genome assembly GCA_024349245.1 of Neodontobutis hainanensis. Taxonomy (NCBI): domain Eukaryota; kingdom Metazoa; phylum Chordata; class Actinopteri; order Gobiiformes; family Odontobutidae; genus Neodontobutis; species Neodontobutis hainanensis. The sequence goes on along the minus strand of JALDNG010000013.1, from coordinate 1,390,081 downwards.
ATTTTAGACAATGACTGGACAGAGAAGACGAGAAGATATGTGAGTGACGCTCCACAAACAGTGCTCCATCCAATCTGTGCTTTTGTAATACTTTGAGTGACCACCAGATGGGGCTGTACATCAAATATACAGTACATACGCTAAAAATGAAGTAACCCACATCTAATATAAGCTCTGAGAGCTGAGGTTAAATAAATCCTTTACAGCTAGACCTCCTTTTGATATTTAACACTTGTGTGGTAATGACACCTGGCTTTGGCTTGATGTAGTGATTTCTCAATGAAGAAGGTATTCCAATGTAGCCTACTCTACCAAAATTAAAAAAATATATTACTTTTTGGAAAACAAAAACATGTAAAATATACAAAGAATTTTTAGTTGAAGTGAGATTATGTTATTAGAGAGGTATTTGTGAGAGATGGTTGCACACTGGAGCAAAGCCAATTCCACACACAGCTGGGGGGCAAACAAAGCCTCTGGAGAAGATTACACCCAGGCAAGAATGTTTGTGTTTATCTGTGTGTGAGGCACTGCTCAGGGGCCCTGCAAGACCAAGAAACTGTCTCTAAAATAACATGTCAACATTAATGTTAATGTTTTAAGTCAGTGAGTCAGACTCTGTTTTCTTTTAATAGACTTTATTAAAGATCTTTTTGAAGGTGGTTTGATTCTGTTAAAGTGCTTACTAGAAAGCTCCTGGAAGACCAAACCATCTGTCTTCTTCTTAAACCTGGTCATTAGCAGGGGTTACATAAAGAACACATATAACCTAAATATGATTTATACAATTGTGCCATTCACATATGGTCCCTAGATACTATAAATATATATTTGTTTTAATAACTAAAAAATAATTCTGCCATACAACAAAAAACAGGAAGAAGGTGAATATTGTGCAAAGACAATAACAGGAACTTTATACCAGATATTCCAAGAGCTCCAATAACACTAGGAATACAGGTCATATGCAGTACAATTACTACACTATATTACATTTAATGAATTAGGATTTGACAATAACAACAATCCTTTCTTCAATCAATAGACAAGAGTACATTCTCACATCCTTGTGCTTCAATCTAAAATAAAAAGACTGGCAAAGCAGCCAGAAGGTTATATAGACTTCATTCTTAATTTCATCAAAAGGCCAGACAGACGTCGAAAAACATTCATTCAAAAACACTCAATGAAATATACGCACTATAAATTGCATTGCATTCTAGGTTCAGTAATAACATTTTACAAACACCTATAATCAATATACGTTTTTAGTTATATGATGTACTATGAATAGATCTGCTCCAGAATCTTTCTTTGGCTGACAAAATTACTATAAATAATCTTTACCCAAGTTTCTATGATTACATTTACAAATGTATTACTATACACATAAAGGTACATTTACATTAAAATACCTGAATCTGCAAACAGTGGAAATGCAATAAATATCTTTTATATATTTAAATATGCATATTATAAACACATATGGTTATCACGTTATGATTGCATGAAAAAGACAACGAACCAGCGTTTTACTCATTTGTCACAGACTTATTATCTTACATCTTTATCTTAAATGTCTACAGGGAAATGATTGTGCACATTGGGTGATAAGCTTATTTTAAACACCACTTTATGCTAAAAGACACAAAAGGATGCAGTGAGTGTGCCATCACCAGCACACATTTCCGGGTCAAGACTAGAGTACACTGGTATTAAATCTATGAAAGCACCAATGACTCAATTTGTGTAGCAAATGTATGATACACCAGAATAGTTTCATGATATTCTGTAATATTTTGATCTGTGCTTTTTCCCTTTTTAGTGTTTGGCACACGCCCTCACTCACATTGATGCATAAACACAGACAAGAAAGGACAAACTACCTGACAAAATATAGATAAGATACACACATATTACAACATTTCACAGCACAAACGTTCATTTAAGTGTTGTGCCACGAGCCTAACACATTATTTTTATATTAAGAGAGGAACCTATTGAAGGAATCTCCTCTGTCAAGCTGCAGGCAAAGATTGACTGAACCCAAACATGTCCGCTCATTACTTTGTCTCCAGTATTGACTGTTTGACCTCATTGCCATTTGTGTTAAGCGACAGATGGAGGAGGTTCTACAGGTCTTGGCCCAGCCTCTCGATCTCGTCAATGAGGAAGTCAACGTCTGACTGCGTGACCGCAGGGTTGGAGACAACCATTCGGAAGAAGTTGACTTTGTTGCCTTGAGGCTGGTACCCCACCATGGTGGTCCCTGACTCCATCATCATAGCTTTGATCTTTGGTGCCACCTAAGTGAAATAAAAAAAAACTTTTGTAAAACTGAACCATAGAATATTATTTATTTACAAAATACATCAGAAATATGAAGGAACACATTTGGAATGATACAGTAAACAAAAAAATTGTTAAACAAACCAAAATGTATTTTATATATTATATTCTTCAAAGTAGCCACCTTTTGCTTTGATGACAGCTTTGCACACTTTTGGCGATCTCATTCAGCTTCGTGAGGTTGTCACCTGGAATAGTTTTTTTTAACAGTCTTGAAGGTGTTCCCAGAGGTGGCACTTATTGGCTGTTTTGCCTTCACTTTGCGGTCCAACTCATCCCAAACCATTTCAAAAATTAGATTTTTAGGAAAACAGATTTCCACTGGTCAAATGTCCATTCATTGTGTTTCTTGGCCCAAAAGAATCTCCTCTGCTTGTTGCATTTCTTTAGTAGTGTTTTTTTAGCAGCTATTTGACCGTAAAGGCCTGATTCACGCAGTGTCCTCTGAACAGTTGATGTTGAAACTTAAACTCTGTGTGACATTGATCTGGGCTCTAATCTGAGGTGCAGTTGACTTGTGATTTCTGAGGCCTCGGATGAACTTATCCTCAGCAGCAAAGGTGACTCTTTGTCTTCCTTTCCTTGAGCGGTCCTCATTTGAGCCAGCTTTGTGTTAGTGCTTGAAGGTTTTTGCAACAGCAGTTGAGAACCCAATCAAAGGTTTTGCAATTTTCCAAACTGACTGACCTTCAGTTCTTAAAGTAATGATGGACTGTCGTTTCTCTTTAGCTGATTGGTTTTTGCCATAATATGAATTCTAACAGTTGTCAAATAGGGCTGTCAGCTGTGTACCAACCTGACTCCTGCACAACACAACTGATAGTCCCAACCCCTTTAAGAAGTCAAGAAATTCCACAAATAAACCTTGACAAGGCACAGCTGTAAAGTGAAAACCCTTTCAGGTGACTACATGATGAAGCTCTTTGAGAGAAGGCCAAGGGTTCGCAGCGCTGTCAACAAAGCAAAGGTTGGCTACTTTGAGGAATCTTTGAGTTATTTCACACTTTTTTGTTTACTAAATAATTCCAAATGTGTTCATTGTTCAGTAGTTTTGATGCCTTCAGTGAGAATCAATATGCCTTCAGTGAGAATCAATAATGTAAAAAACTGTAAATCTGTAAATGAGAGGGTGTATGTTCTGCAAACTATGCCAAGTTTAAGAATTACTTTAAATAATGCATTATTTTAAGATAATTATAAATATTTAAAGATAAAATAAAAGATGTCTCACCCTGTGGAGTTTTTCTTGCCGCTCCGGACCATCAGGCATTCCTCTGAGACTGGGCGGGATGTACCAAAAGCAAACATTGGTGTGTTGAGGCTGCAGTAGAAAACAAATAGATAGTTCAGACTTGCCCAAATATACCAAACAAACAGTATAAAAAAAAAACATAGAGACAGCAAACTGTGTAGTTCATTATATGAATATGTTCTAAAAAATTTGATTCATACCACTCCATCAAACACCATCTGGTATCCCTCTCTGTTCTTGATCTTGTTGTACAGATACTGAGACAGATCCAAGCACTTGTCTATGTGCTGCTCAAAGCCAATGGTGCCCTGTACAGATAAAAGACAGTTTATACTGGTAAGAATAATTTAATAAAATGATCCAAAGTAGAAGTGTGCTACTGTGCTGACCTTGGCCTTCCACATGAGCCAGAACTTAAATATGTCGACATGTCGCCCACATTGGATCGCTTTGTCCCCCGTGTCGTAGGTGACGTCGTACTGTTTGTCTGGTTGGAACAGGTATCCAGCACACATGGAGTTGCAGCCTGCCAAGATCCCCTTTTAGCACAGGATAAAACAGACAGGATAAAACAGGATTGGTTTAAAATGTTTGAGCAGGGTGTTTTTCTCACTAAAATAAAGAATAAACAACTTTGTTAACATATACCTTATCTCTGACCAAAATGGCCGAGCACTGAAGCGGTACACCCATCATTTTGTGAGGGTTCCATGTCACAGAGTTGGCCCTGCAAAGTTCAGTGAAGGCATCAATGACCGTAAAGCTTCATTAAGTGGTTCATATTAAAGAATATTTTTACTCACCGTTCAACTCCACTCAGCTTATGGCGATGCTTCCTGGACATAAGCAGTCCACCGCCCCAGGCTCCCTAAAGAGACAAACGTAACAGCTAAAAACAATATAGATGTAAGCATTTAAACAGAGAGCAGGCCATGTCAAACTACTCACATCAACATGCAGCCAAAGGTTGTATTTTTCACAGATGTCAGCAATCTCATTGATGGGGTCAAATGCACCGTAGACTGTAGAACCAGCAGTGGCATTCACAAACAGTGGCACGTAGCCCTGCATAATCAAGACACAAAAAGCATTAAACATGAGAACTCAAATAATAGAAAGAAGGGAAAAGAGCAAACTAAAAGTCACTGACCTTTTGCTTGACATCAATGATCTTGGCCTCCAAATCTGCAGGAATGACTCTCCCCCTGCAGAGAACACATTTCAAACTGATTTAGCATAAAGCACCTTGTTATAAGTCTCGGTCAGTCGTTCTCAAACTGTGGTACGATGGTTCTTTCTAGAGGTACGTGTGAGTCTCAAAGATTTAAATAAACATAAATACACAGTGTAGGTCTAAAGGTTTCAACTATAGCTACAGTAAATACCTTAATTTACAATTTGGACTCCTGCTTATAAAATAGAGTCACTTGCTTATGCATATGTGGCAAGAGACAATGACCAACTGGTTTATTGTTGCCATTGGTAACCAGCCTGTTCAGGATTATTCTTTGAGGCCTTTGTGGAGATTCACAAATGTCAAATTAAATCGCTGCTTCCTTTTACTAAAATTGATTTAGACTGATTGTATTAAGAATTAAATAAGTCTACGTCGAGTCATTTCCCCCAAATACCTGCAGTTACACTGACAGACCCTGTGTCTGCAGATCTACGGGGCACAATCCAGAGAGTTAGTTTTATGGGAGTATTTTACACAGAAAACTGCTTACTGTTATTGGTCAAATTTGTGGAAAAACTGCACTGTGTGGATAAACCTGCATGGTTGTGCAGAGCATATGGGCTTTGGTTGAATCAGCATTACCACATCCTGAAGTAACTGATAAACCATATTTATTGTGGCTTAAAATTTGTTTATTAGAACAAAATACCTCTCGTCTGTACTCAGCAGAATCACGTTCTCTGTACCAAAACCCAGGGCAGCACCAGCCTTTTTAATCGAGTAGTGGCTCTGTAAGACAAACAGTACACACATTAATGGGGAAATAAATGTTTTTGTCTTTCTATAATGTTGACCTCCCTGTAATACTTTACAGATGAAAATGGATGCTATAAAACAAGAGGAGCCCATTACAATAGCCATCGCCTTGATTTAAAGAGAGCCACTGATTGTACCAGAGGTCTTCAATGGCCTCGATCCTCGGCCAATGAAGCGCAGCGTCTACTTTATGACAGTAGCTCAAACAGGCTGCATGTCTGTATGTGAGTTAGCGGTCACTTACGTGTTCGGATGTGAAAAGGACAAGGCGGGGCGCTGCCGTCATGCCCTTGGTCTTGACCTCGGGAAAGTACTTGTAGCGTGCGATCATCACGCTGTACATGTTAGAGATGGCACCCCCTGTTGAGGACATATTCAAAGGTGTTACGTGTAGTTTTGTGAAATGTGTAGTTTTGGAAGAAATCTAACTGGCTGGACTTCCAATCCTGCCTTGATCTGAAGTTAAGGTCACCGGAACTTTCTGCACATATATTGTTCATCACTATTTAGTTTTGAAAAGCACCAAACAAAGATGCTTCAGATTATTTGAAAGTAAAAAGGCTGTAATAAGTATTGGTCGACCACAAAAATAAAAAACACAATTTTGAAGACTAACCTGGTGAAAAGAGGCCATCTCCTTCACCGCCGGGCCAGCCGATCATTTCTCTCATTTTCTTCAGTGTCAGCTGTTCCATCAAAACGAACACTGGAGCGATCTCATAGGTGAACCTGCCAGTCGCATCACCAAATAATCAACACAGGCAGAAACAGTTTGCTTTGCTATAGTGAAAAAAACACATATGGGCTGATAAAAAAGCTCAAATACACACCTACTGCAGAGCGTTTGCTGACTGGGCTAATTAAAATAACTGTCTGATAGCAGACAGGCAGCAAACATTCATATTCAAATAGCTTCTGAATTCACTCAGTTGTTTAATTAAAGCACACAAAGCTTTGATGGTTATCTGTCAATCCTGCCAATCTCTGCAGTAGCAGCTCTGAATGGGTTCGATTTGACGGCTAAGAAGATGTGTGTGATGAAAAGACAGACAGGAGAGTGTTTTTTAGTGATAATAGCTGTTTCCTGGGTTCACACATAGAACACAAACACTAAAAATATTTCAGGTTGGGTAACAAAAGCTAACAAGAGATTTCTATTGGTGAGAGAGTTCACATAACTAAAGTAAGATTCTGATCTGTGTCACTTGCGAGGGTAATGTTAATGTTAGAGTCTGACCCCATCCATCTTCAGCAGTAATGGCTCAAGGAGACTTAGTAGCTCAAACAAAACCTCGACATAAGTAGGTTAAAAGTCAGAGAAAGGCAACTCTTAATGTAAGGCTTGAGCTTTTGTTGTCGACTGTTCGTCCATCGCGCTGCCTCCTACGCACCCTCAGGACGGATCCCTGTTTTCAAAAGAGGCCAGTTACACAACACTCCTCCATCACCATTAAGCACTGCCACTACAAGCCTCACCATCTAAAACAACAGTGACATTATCTCTTCGCTCTGCTCCAATTGCTCACAGCATCCAAACAAGCACTAGCGAGTCTAGTTTGGGTTTAGGCTGGAGCGGCTGTGAGCTGAGCCAGACAATGTGACGCATGATGACAAAAGAAGAGAAAGGGTGATTGGGAAGCAGAGCGGGCAAAGAAAATAGAACAACATGAAAAAATATAATGACAGAAAATAGGTTCTGAAATAAAAAGGAGTAAAGAACAAGGCTCAGGACAAAAAGAAAATAATTGAGAAATAAAAGAAAAATATATTTTATTCCCACTGAGAACAGACCCAAGGGATAAATTTGACTGGAACATTGCCTTCTCAATAAAGATCAAAATGTCTGGGCTCTGACTGAGGCAGTGCCACAACCACACCAAGATAAAGAATGTGTCATTTTGGAGCTAATTTATGAATGTTGGAATAGGAATAATATGTTATGTGCTGGATGTCCTTCTTTCATCTTCATCTTTTATTTTCTCGACTACGGCTGAAACTGGTCAAATCTAGCACAGGTTTTAAAAATTCTCCCTTTTTGTGAGTCATTCACACTGTAATGACAATAATGGGGATCATTATCACAATCACAGCCAATCATTGGTCTTTTCAGGTCGAAAATTACCCCTCAGTCACCTGCCAGTCTCCAGGGACGGCCCCTAAATGCCCTTATTATCATCATCAAGGGCACAGTGTTTGTGCCTGTGTGTGTGACTAACATTCTGACCCCAGCCTTCACAGGACCACAGTCATGCATTTCCTCTGGGACAATGGGCTGAAATGAGCTCTCCGTGGGGAGCAGCAGAGCCAGTTTCTTGGGTCTTCCAGGGTTTTCTGAGCAGCCGTAGGACATTGTGTGTCAGTGTGAGGCCCAGCTGGCCTATCTGTTATGACTGGCTCACAATGAGCCTGCAGTCAATGGACTGGAAACTCGAGCTGCTGTATATGGGACGGAGGAAGCTGGTGTGTGTCTGTGTATTATTCCAAAAATGTGCAAGAGAGCTTGTGCCAATGTGTGGATTCAATGTCCCTCAGGGGATTCTTTAACCACAAGAAAAAAAGGGGACTTTTTCTGTCAAGGATGTGGTCTCCAGAGCTAATATATTGGGATTTAGATGAATTAAGTGACTCCATTTATCTGTGGCTATAGTTAATTTTCCTTTTATTGATCTTCAATTTGGTAACAAAGCCTCCCACACAGACAATAGACTCCTGATCCCTGTGAAGATCACCTTGTACTGACTTTGTAATTTCAGGTGAGACATCTACACATTTCTTGTTGCAGTTTACAGCAGACTGGCACTAGAAAAAATACTTGTCTTTTTGCCTTTCTATGACATTGAGACAGAATTTTTTTGTAATTTCCAAAGGTAACAGATGATTGCCATAAAAATATTTATGTGCCTTTATTGAAAGCCTGATATCTCATGGTTTCTGTGTTAGGCCTTTGACGTAAACCAAAGCATGAAAGTCTTCTGCTAAGGTGTTCTGTAGACAGTGTCCCAACGGCTGCAGCAGGTAATGCATGTTAATGCTATGTTGTCATTTTCTCATATGTCACTTGACTTTCTCATGAAAAAATGCATCATATACTCTAATAAATCAGACTTGTTTTAAATATATATATCATGGTTCACTTTAGTTTGCATTCACAAGTGTAAAAAAATATATATAAAATATTTCAGCGCATAATTTTATTTTGCTAGTTTTTTTTTCTATCTATTGTTAAGGTTTTACTTCTTAATATGGTAAATGGTAAATGGCATGCATTTATATAGCACTTTCCTACACCCTTCTCAGGCACCCAAAGCGCTTTACATCGTGCTTCCACTCACCCCATTCACACACATCCACTCCTGGGGCAGACAGAGAGGGAGGCTGCCATACACACGGCGCTCAACCTTCTCCTACCACCACCAAACACACCTCTACAGTCACACACATTCATACAAGCAAGGTGGGTTAAGTGTCTTGCCCAAGGACACAACGACAGTATGAACTGTAGGGAGAGCGGGAATCGAACCTGCTACATTCCGGTTGAAGGACGGCCGCTCTACCATTGAGCCACTGCCGCCCTTATATATAATAGGTTTACCATGTCATTTTCTTACTAAAATAGAAGTAAATGCCAAACCTAAATGTGTATTCTGATATTTGGAATGCAGCATTAGCACAATCCTTATGATGCTTTAAGGTTTCATTCAACAGATCATCACCAGAGTTACGCCTCATTCACAGACGTGTGTGTGTTGATGTGGTTCATGCCCTCTATCAGACAAGACCACCATGTAGCTGTGACCTGAAATCAATATGCAATCTAACAGCCCCTGGGGCGGGCTGCCTCCAATACAGTAGGGTCTGTCAATACACCACCTCTACAGGACAAACCTAACACTTTATATAACCGGCGTCAGAGGCTCCGACCAGCTCTGGGGACCACCACATGCACAACACAAGTCTATTTATGACAATGACTGGGAGCTGTTTCCAGTGGCCCACAAACAGGAAATCTCTGTTGTCCTTTGGTGACATTTAGGAGTGTTCCCCCTTTACATAAAAAGATATGTTATACACAAGCTGCCACGCATGACTTACATGTTGGTGTTGGCAGTAGAGGTGAGCCACTCTCCAGCCAAACCGATAATGTCCAGGCCTGATGACAACTGGTTGAAGAAGCGAGGGTGACCTAAGAGAAACATAGAGGCAGCTTTCAATAAAAATGTAATGCTTCTATTTCTGTGAATAAATTGACTGTTGTTTCTACTTTGTAATAAAGGTTTTAAAGCACACAATCACTGCAATGCCTTGTGGGTAAAGCCGCTATTCCTGATCATAGAATAAAAAACTATAAACTGAACGTAAACTTGTCAAAGCCAGTGCAATCTTCTGTGTATGCCACAGTATTATTAAAGCAAATGTTATTGTGGTCTCACTTAAAATATATGTTGCAAATAGATGTATTTTTTTTACACAATCTTACTTGGATTTTAGTTCAATTATGTTGGTAGGGTTGGTTGGATTATATTTAAATTAATATCTGTGTAGTCTTCCAAATATCTCAAAATACACAGCTCTGTCCCTTTCAGAGTACATGTGTAACAGTAAAAATGTTCACTGATGTTGAGGAGAAGGATCTCAGACGTCTGTAAATGTCATTAATCTGTTTACATACAGTATAACGCTCTCTTTTCTGCCAGATTGTTTGTCTATACAATGTGGTAATGGTATTATGATCTGTCATTCTAGTAAAAGCCTACCCCAAATCCTAGTCTCTCACTCAACACATCACACAATAATAGTGCTTGGTCATGGCCTAATCCAAGCTACAATGACACAACAACAGTGCTTCTCTCATTTCTTCATTTTAGGATCACTTTCTGAACAGTTTTCACTTCTTGTTTTTGGTTCTTTATTGTTATTTAAACACAGACAAACCCCAATGTTGCATTTAATGCCACTGATCATGCTCTGTTACTGACTGATAGCCCTGTGACAAAAGCTGAGTTCTAAATAAGCTGCTGAGTAATTCAACGTTATTCTTTTTTTCCTTTTCAAGTACTGAGAACCTGTTAGACAAAGTTTATTTAATATTATATTCCTTACATTTTTTTACTCATGACAGAGGCTAATATAGTATTCCCCTGGTCAAACATGAGGCTTAGGGTATCTGACATAGCACTGTTCAGTGTCACATAATTACTCCAGCAACAAGGGAACTATATGACAGCTATTTAATCTCGAAGGTGCTAACATGCAGTCAGCATCAAAAGGCCTGCAGCTTGAAAGCATTGTTGTGTCCTGTACATTATAATACACTTGTAAACCATAATGGATTGTTAAGAATAAAGATTTATAGTGATGAAAGACTAATATGATGGCGCTGTTCAGCTGAGAAGGATAGAGACAACACGTCAGCACCACGGAGAGCTCCTCCGGCTGGACTTTTACAGTGCAATGTGAAAAACGCACAACACTACGTGGTGTTGAAATGTAGACAGTGTACACCCCAAGTGATAAATTAGACCCAAGGGACAGTTTGAGCCTTGTCCTTTTTAAGAGCATGAATGAGGCCATGTTAGAGGCCCCCTCAGGCAACACTTGCTTTAATAAGTCGAGGAGGAAAAGAAAAGGATGATGTCAACTGAAGTTGTACCAGGGGGGTAATAAATAAGACCGGCATCATAATGGGCCTTACACTGTCACTCTGCCAACCAGCTTTGAACTGAATGGCTTCTTCTGAATTTACCTCAGCATAAATCTAGTCACTCAATGGTGTATGCATCACTGGGGTCCATAAAGACAGGAGCTCCGTATTTTTTCCAATATGACTATAAACTGTAGATGTGTTCGAACAAATTAAATCACCAAAATCTTTGTTGATTGGCAGTGGCTTTTAGATAAAGTAGATTGAATCTTATCATTTCTAATTTTTCAAAGTTCTGTACCCAGGCAAGACCATTTTTGGGCCTCAGTTACTGATGTGATGAAATGAGGGACATGGGCTTCTACTAACAACAACTATATAGGAATAGTATAATAAAACTTGACAAATTTAAATGTTTTAAATTTTTGCCAAATGGAAATCCATATTTCAATGGAAAGTATGCATGGCATACACTATACCCTACATCTAGATAAGGGGCTTCAATTGGCAAAAGGTCACACTAAAAATAATATTTCAGACAAACTATAACTTTTTGTACATGTTTATATAAAGATTTATGCGCTTTTTGTTCCTTTGTAGCATCACTTTGTTCCCCCTTTAGTTTTAGTGTAGTTAGGTTGTATGTCAGCAGGCCAGCATACTAATAAACAAAGAACACCTGCAGGTCAGCTAAAACGTGTCTGACCTGTTTGACGTGGTGTAAGGTTTAGTGGCCTATACCTGTGCGTACGCCATATTTGAGCGTGTCCCTGCAGTCCACCAGGATTTGCTCCAGAGACTCGGGCTGGTCGGACAGCTCCAGGTTGAAGCCCTCCATTCCCTCCAGTAGCTGGTGTGGGTGGTGGAAGTCCAGCACTTTGGTGGAGCGGTCAAAGGTCTTCTTAACATAGTTGGTCAGAATGTCAACCACTTCTAACAAAAACTGTATGGTCGGCTCCTCTCCATTTTTGGCAGGCAGCAGGTCTGAAGGTCAGGAAAAAAAGAGCATAAAGCTGTCACCGATGAGCCCAATGATTTCAGATTAGCATTTTTGGCCAGTTGATAAAATAAGACAAGAATGCATCTAAAAGCGTATAGTAAAAAAGTTAAAGTAAGAATTTCCTACAGTTTAGTAAGAAAAGTTTTTGTTTTGTCACCAAAAAGCTCACAGTATGCATATAACTATCATCTGGTAGTTTAAGTCTTCACTGTTATGTCACTGATAATACATTTTCTAAGTAATTTATGATGTAATAATAATCTGACCTCTGGCGAACAGGTTGGAGAAGTCGGTCTCTGTGCGTCGGAAAGACGCCTCTCTGTCGCTGTTGTCGCAGGAGAGCAGGTTCTTCTGGCCCGCCAGCCTCCCCTTCTCCTCCAGGCTGTTGTTCTTCTGCAGAAACCCTAAGGTATTGCACGGCGAAGAGCACGAGTTATCACCAAACATCTCCATTCCCCACAGAGAAACAACGTAAAGTAAAACAAATTAAACAAAACATAAAATAAGAACAAAAAAAATAAAATAGGTCAGGCAAAAAAACGGACTTAGGAAGCTTCAAACAAGTCAGTCGCGTCTGCTACTTCTATTACTGAAGGAAGTAAAAAAAAATATATAGGAAGTCCTTTATAGGCTACGCACCACAACAGTTTTGTGTGCCCGCCTAACCCTGTGACATCACAACCAGGAAACACCCACGCGCGCTTGCCGTGTCACCCGCTCATCCACCCACGCACTCCCCCACCGCGTAACGTGCTCAGTGGAGCGGTCTGATCTGATGACCCACTCCGCCAATAATAGACTTATTAATCGACTTTATAATAGACTAGGGTTAATGAAGGATGAGCCCCGAAGCGTTTCTCGTAGGCTACACTTTTTTCTGCACAATGTGTAAACGGAGTCATGTCAGGAGAGAAGGCAAATGTCATGTGCCTAAAAAAATATAGTCAATGTAAAGGCCCAGAAATGTAGGACATTTATATTTATCGTAGACTGATCTATTAGGTTGTTTAGGTGGATATTTAAATATTTGAATATTGTTTATCGTGTCATTAAATATCCTAGAATGTATGATCTATAGGCAAATCATATCGACCGTTTCTTCAGTCAATAAGTAATTTGTTATAAATGAATGTTCAGACAATTATTTTAAATAGGCCTATCAAAATCTCGGCATTCTTGTGTAGGCTATTTATTTATTTATTGCAACATAATACTGTAAAAAATAAAATACATAACGTGTTTAAGAGACTTTACGGTGATTTCCATGTTTTTTATGCTCCATGTCTGTATTGTCCATTTTAGTTATTAAAGGTAAAATGTTATCTAAAAATCACATTGTGCAGATTTGTGCAAATAGATATCTACAAAAAAGCAAATTGGTCAACATGCTACTATATTAGAAATATAAAGGGTACCATTTATTTATGTTGCTCAAATTCACTTAAAACACGCCCATAAAGCAACGCCACGCCCCCTGCCCCCTACCACGTGACTGACTTAAAATATTATCAAAGATATTCTCGCCTGTCTCAGTGGTGGTTTTCCTGCTGGCGCTGATGGGAAATGACACGGGGGGGTTTGAGGGGCGCCCGGGAGTGTTACCAAAGGCCCTTATCATCAGAGCTACAGGCTAATGTCCACTGACCTTTCCGAGATGAAAACGCGCACTGACAGTCATGGATGGCCCTGCTGTAATAGACTTTATCGTGGCCTAATTCAGTGGGCCTCAGACCTTTATTTATTACAATAAAAATAATAAATGTGGAAAAGAACAGCAAAACGGAAAAGAAATGTGTCTCTTGATGACTCAAAGTATGGTTACAGTCTTTATTCGCAGAAACTTACCACAAATCTTCATCCCGAGTTTCCGAGTGCATCCGTGCATCCACGCGTATTCGTAGGCTAAAACAAAATGAACGGTTGATTTTTTTTTCTGAAGGATGAGGAGGCCGCAAAAGAAGAAGAAAAACGAAGATGGGCGAGTGATGGATGCAGCTGGTGAAGCACAGAGCACAGTGGAAGCGTGATGCAGCGCATAGCCTGTCGCTCATGGCCGGGTGTATGATTTTTGATGATGATTACAATCCGGACAGCACATAATGGCATTATGGAGGGCCATCTTGATGTCTGACTTAAATATTTGAATTTTTGAATAACCATTTCTGTCATGTCGTGTGTTGGTTAAACGATTGTGGCTCGTTCAATGTTGTTTTTTTTATTTAACATTTTATTAACTGAAGCAACTGACTTTGCATAAACCATCAGACAAAGAAACTTCTCTACTGACTGAATTAATATGATCAAACATCTACAGTAAGCCATCTGCGTAATGTTTCACAAACTCTTTGTCAAAGGAATAATGATTAAGTGCTGGTCGATGGTGCTTATGGGCATTCTGCTTGTCTGACTTTGTGTTTTTGTTTACCACCATAGTGATCAGTGGCAGTGGCCCGGCCTGGCCTGTGTGGCACGTCCACGCTGGTTCACACACCCAGCCAAGAGGCGGGCTGGAATTAAGACCCATGAAATGAGCTCACGAAGGAGGGCAGGAATTAATTGAGTGAAACACGGTGTTTGACTGGAGCGAGCTGCTTGGATGTCTTTGGCCGGGGATTGTGTATAGCTTTAGCAGCTGAGATGCAGCAGAAACCTATCTACTCCACACAAACACACGCGCGCATGCATTCAAACGAAATACATCCACAAGACAGAAGGTGCGTGAGAAATGTTTAGGAAATAAAGAGTGCAGAGTGATAAAGTATATACCTGAGGAAAAAGTTTCTCAACATAAACGAGTATTTACATAAACAGCTTGAGGTGCTCAGGCCAAGGCGCACACACGCATGCTCACACGAACGCACAGACACGAGCAGCCGCCAGGCGTGAGGTGGAGCGTGGCAGAGAGATAATGGCAACATTCAGCAGAGGTATACCAGCAAGTCAGACAAAAACAAACATCATCGCTATATAATGGGCATTTTAAGCACAATTTTAGAGAGGTTTATTGACATCCGGGAGCCATTAAACGGGATTAGAAAGATTTTATTTGACAGAGAAAGTCAAATTGAACTGCCCCGACATTTGTCTGAAGATATAATGCAGTTACTACAGAAAAAAATAGACTGTGTCTGTGGAGGTTCTCGGTCATTCAGGGCATATTTAAGAAAAGGTTTCAACGAAGGCACTAGGACATATAGGTTACGTCTGCGTCAAAGAATGATTCATTAGAGTAACTCCAAGCTGGTGTGCATTCCGCCATTGTTATATTCAGGAATATCAACATATCATTCTCCTTCTGGGCGTTATTGCATACAGCCGGCAGCCTTATGGGCCCTTCAACAGTCTGGAAAATTAGATATTATGACGCACAGCCAGTCGAACGAAATAAGAAAGACATGCCTGTCTTATTATATTTAAAAAATGTCTAAATTCTGTCTGAATTATTTCAGATTGTTGAAAGTCTATCTAAAAGTCTTTCTAAAACAGAGCGACTTAGGTGGTCATAAATATCGACGCTGCCAGACCTAATGGTGCATTATTTGTGGCGCGTCCCCAGTTCGGTGCGCACTGCTGATCTGCCAGACAGAGGCGACAGGCAGCTGTGATGGCTCTGTTTTTAAGCGGAATGATTAACGACAAAGCCTACGCAGCAAATGGTCCGGGAAAGACGCGCTTTTATCAGTCAAAGCGGAACCAGGAAAAGGGTTGTTTTTTGTCCGTGTGAAGGAAGTAGATTATCCTGCACAAGTGTCTTTTAGCATAGCCTGTCAGCCCCACTGGACTGTGCCTTAACGAGGAGCTGGCCTCGGGGGTTGATACAGGGGCACGGTGTTATTTAGAGGACGGGAGGAGAGAGAGAGAGTAGGGACCTACTTGAGGACGGGGCTCTTAAATTGGCAGAGTTGGGGTCCTGTTCCCCGCCGGTGGCTCTTGGTTCAGACGTAGCCATCAGTCCTGCGATATGTCCCTACAGTCTTCAACTGGAAATATAAAAGGTTCAGGATTGATGTTAAAGGTTAAATGGTGGTTGAAGTATTTATAGCAATACATCAAATCAATTTGTTTGAAAAGGGATTAAAAAAAAATCAATCTTAATTAAATTGTGCATTGCCACGAAACCTGTACCCACTGATGGCGCAGGTTTTATATATATAAAGTTTTCAATCAAATATAAGAGAACTCACAGAATAAAATAATATTTTTCTTAAGACAAAATACTAAATGAAATATTAAATGCGCAAAGCATCAACACAGAGCGTCATTGTCAAAAGGAGGACGTATACAATTAAAAAAAATATTAACTCGCTTAAACTGTAATGTGCTGCATATACATAAACACCATTTACCTATTGACGCAGCAATCGACATTTCAATTAAGTTGAGCTTTGAACAAGCTCACGTGCCATCATCGCTCAAGTCATGGCTGCGAGAAGCAGACTGAGCAACTAATGAATGCGTCCTGTCACTCATCACAGGCTAATTATTCTCAAACAGCTCCACTAAATATCACCCTTGGAAACTACCCTAATATGTTTTGTGCAGCAGAATCCGTGAGTCTGTTTTAAAAGAATATGTGTCTAAAATATGAAGCACCTCAGTCTGTTCACGCACGGAATCGAGAAGGTGGCTGGATTGAAGGAGCAAATATTCAGCTTACCGGTGCACAGGTTGTCGACTCCACACAAACCACAATTAAATGTAAAAAATGTCACCCAAAGCACGACAAAAAACAGTCCAGTAGCGGCGAAGGCGGAACAGAGCGATCTCAAATCTCATCCAGCAGCGCGCAAGTGACCCTTTCTCCCTCAAGAATATCTTTTATTCGTTATTTATATCTCACGCTTCGGCTGCCCATTGGTCTCTTCACGCAGGCATGAGTCACAGCCTTGCCTCTTTCTGACGAATAATGAAGCTTCCTTGACTGCTGCTGACAGACACAGTACACTTTAAGAAAAGCACAAAAACCAAACGAAAAACACCACCAGTGATGTGTACGCCCACGCCTGAGAGGCTGTG
Source organism: Neodontobutis hainanensis (assembly GCA_024349245.1). Classification (NCBI taxonomy): domain Eukaryota; kingdom Metazoa; phylum Chordata; class Actinopteri; order Gobiiformes; family Odontobutidae; genus Neodontobutis; species Neodontobutis hainanensis. The sequence continues at coordinate 1,372,830 of JALDNG010000013.1, read as the reverse complement.
CGTGAGCCTCCAGGTGTGGACGAGTGGGTGGATGGTTTCACGGGAAGGAGGATGTGAAAAGTGTTCTGATTGACTTCCTGATGGATTGACCTTGATGGAAAAGAAACATCAGACTCTGAGATCAGCAAGTGCCATTCTGATTGATTCACACATTTTTTTTTAAATTTAAAGCAGGTTTGTTTAGTTTAGACAACAACACGTTTTTCTCAGAGTGACCCCTTGTCTGACCTTGATATGAACAATAACACGGAGACATCACAATGACTGCTTTATGAAAGACAACGACCGTCCCCTTTGTCATGTCCATGTCCTGCTCCACTGAAGTGAGCTGCCATTATGCTCATCCAACCTGTGCAAATTAATTAAAGTTTTTGTCACATGGTACATCTCTTTTTACAGCCATGCATTGAAATAATACATATGACCTCTGAGATATGATAAATTGTCCATGAAGTCCCCCTAACAAAGAAAGCATGAGCCCTGCTTCAGATTTACTTGTACCTCTGATTACCAAAACAAGAAGGACAAAAATGGAATTTGCTTTTTCTGAACGTGTTATTATAAACCACATTAGGATTTTGTTTATTCAAATGTTCTACTTCTTTCCTCTAATAGTCTTCTATATGTTTTAGTAAAATGATTAAAATGAGTAAAGCAAAAACAACCTATAAAGCCATTTAAGAAACATTCTTCTTGACAAAAGATGTATTAAGAGGATTGTTGAGTGAAGCTCAAGAAAAGTAGGGATCAAACAAGCCACAGTGTGTGGCTCCACCAACAGTCTGTCTGCATCTTTGTCTTGTCTCAGCTTGAACTTGACTTAGAGACTGCTGCATTGACTACACTCTGCTTTTATTGTAAGTGTTAATTCCCACAAATTACTCCCTAAAAGCAAATTGCACATGTACTAACCACTTACAAAGCAAACTCCACCTGTACTAGCTGCAAAAAAATGTTAGTTATTTCAAGTGCAAGACTAAATGGATTTGAGGACATTGAGGAGGTACACAGGACAGGGCTGTAGGTTGCTTATCTAATAGTTGGAAGCAGTTGGACCTCCAGGCTAGCATGACTACAGTTATGGAAGCCAATTAATTGTACAATGTAAAATACAATTTGTTCACCTTGCTTGAAAATTTTGGTACCAAATGCACTCGTAAATTTAAGTTTGGCTGAAACAAGCTTTTTTTTTTGTTGTAGTAACAAGGCTTCTTTATTTAACTTACACTTAAGTTTCAGTAAATAAAGCAAAGTTAGTTAGATTTACTTTGGACTAATAATAATAATGGATTAGATTTATATTGTGCTTTTCTCCCAAGGGACTACAGGCCGTTCATTATTCATTCACTCCACAGTCACACACTGATGGTGGTAAGCTACATCTGTAGCCACAGCTGCCCTGTGGCAGACTGACAGAGACTTGGCAGCCATTCCATCCCTACAGCCTCTCCGACCAACACCAAGTACAAGTACCAAGTACCAAGTGTCTTGTCCAAGGACACAACGACAGTATGAAATGTGGGGAGAACAGGAATCGAATCGCCAATACCTTCTGGTTGAAGGACGACCGCTTGACCACTGAGCCATACTGTCCCAAGTATGGTTTACCTTTGATTATAATTTCACTAAACGTTGCCAGACATAAAAAAAAAAAAATCACTTTAGCTGTACTATTACTATTACTATTTACTTAGTATTGTTCAAATATAATGCTTATTATTTTAAACAAAGATACATATTTGTCTCCTTTTTATTTTATTTTTTTAATAAATACAAAAAAACATTCAATGGTAATCATAATACAACCATGAAACTTTAAATATGGGTTTTAGGTACGTATGTATTTAAAGCACTCCCAAACTGTACAGAACCTCAAACATGTTTTTCTCTTACGTTTTATCCAAACACAAAATGTTAAAATATGTAGCTTTACATTCACTAAAAACATTAATATGTTAAAATTAGGAAAACTCACACAATGTGAAAATCATAATCATAATAAATGTATACATTATATAATTTAAGGCGTTCGTTTCTATAAACAAAATTTCTTTCAGTCCAAATTTTGCAGCAAAATTATATAAAAAAAGTATATAATAGTGTAGTCTGAATGTAACGCATGCATCAGTCCAAAGAAGATGTTTTAAATGCCTGAAGATGATTCTGAAAACTGTCCACAATACCTCAGTAAAGATGGCTGTTGATACTTGATGATCGGACAGAGGTGTGTCTCAGTTAAAGCTTATCAGGACTCAACACACAGCTGTGCTCGGCTTTATCTATGTCAGAAGCCTGTATATAAAACAAAATACAACATCACATATACAGTACATTTCCATGCTGTGGGTTCCTTCAGCAGCTGAGAAATAATTCCATCAAACTTGTTTAGCTAGATTCTCATAGACTAAACTGGTTAAATTCTATTTTCATGAACATAGTAAAGTCACATGTTGAAAGATTGCACAAGTAACTATTCGTGTTAGTAAACTAAGTAGGTAAAGTAAAATTGTTAATTTAAAAATTTTTTTAAAAGATACATGCAAATGTATACTTACTTTTCTCTGAAAGAAAAGCCACAGCTTCCTCACAGTCTTCTGTCTCGTCAGTAAAGCCTGGTCCCTCTTTAATGCAGTGACAGTCACAGTGGGGTTCTCTTGTTCCCTTTTTGGTTTAGCTTTCCTTCAGCTTTTTGTCCATATGTACTCTGTTCCTGAATAAACCAACATTTTATTTTTATTTTTTTTTCATGTATTGTAAAAAGAGCTTCATATATTAACACAGATAAAGGCAAGGCAAGGCAAGGCAAGGCAATTTTATTTATATAGCACAATTCATACACTGGGTAACTCAAAGTAAAAAAGATGGTTTGAGTCCCTGTTTGTATTTTACTTGGTTGATGAACAGTGGTAGGCTAATCAAAGTTTTATAAATGAGGGCAAGCAGACTAAAAACATTGTTTTATCAAAACATGATCCACTTGATTCTCCTTTCACTTTTATTACATAATAATTATTTTTACTGTCTCAAAATCAAACAGCACATAAGATGAAGTAAATTCAAGGTAATGTTGTGCTAATACTTGCTTATGTTGTGGTGATAACAATTTATGCCCTGTACATGTTCCACAAATACAACTAACAATAATAATAAAAGTTGCAAATCTGAGTTTATACTCTGAGTTTAATGTGTGAAAGAAAAAGATATTCTAGAGTATTTTGTGATGCCTGTTGAAACCCAGGTCATGCCTAGTCTACAGTACCTTATTCAATTGAATATACTTATAAACTTATATATTGTTCAAAATCCTGGTGTAGTTTACTGTTCTTGTAAACATAATTAAAATTTTTTGCTACTATCATTGGCTAATACTGCACATGTGCACAAACAGCCGTAGTTGTTGTCAGGCAGAGTTGGTGAAGCAAGTTTAGAAAACTTGTAGAGCTTGTAATGTAAAGAAACTTTAAGGAATACTTATTTGAGCTAGTTTAGAAAACTTACAAAGTTGTCATAAAATAGAAAAACAGCGTATCAGTATAAAGGTTAATTGCTTTTGCAAGTTATGACAGCAGTTGGATTTTACAGTGTAAGGCAAGGCAGGGCAGTTTTATTTATTTATCACAATGCATACACTTTGTAACTCAAAGTGCTTTACAGAAATAAAAGGCAATTAACAAGATAAAACATTTCAAAAGATGAAGAATGCAGGTAAAAAAAACACTTTAAGTTGTGACTGAATGTAGGCGGAGCTAAATAGGAAGGTTTTTAATCTCCCCTTGAACATTGTTAAAGTTGAGGCTGTTCCAGATTTTTGCTGCATAAAAATTAAACGCAGCAAGTGCTTCATCCTGTTTAGTTCTAAGTCTGGCAGAAGGCCTTTCCCAGATTTTCTTAGGAAATTCAAGTCTGAGTCCATGATGACCCCTAGATTCCAAACCTGATTTTTAGATTTTAGAAAAAGAGAATCGAGGTAACTGCTGACACTTTCTCTTTGTTTCTGTGGCCCAAAGATGATTAGTTCAGTCTTGTCTCTGTTCAGTCGGAGAATTTTTTTGCATCCACCCATCCATCTGTTTGATGCAGTGACACAGTGAATGGATTGGTCCATTTTCACCTGCTGTGAGTGAAATGTAAATCTGAATGTCAGGATACAGTAGGATACATCACAGCTCCGTATTAACTGGCCTAAAGGAAGCATGTAAAGATTGAACCATAGGGGTGCCAAGAAGGACCCCTGTGGAACCCCACATGTCAGGGCCACTTGGTCTGATACACAGTAACCAACTGAAACAAAGTCCTTCCTGTCACCTTAACTTTAACTGTCACCTGTCATCTTAAGGTCAAGTATGCACACCACATGACACACACACAGTAACTCTTGAGACACACAAAGACAGACCACAGAAAGTGAAGAGAGGGACCACAGAGTAGAACGACAGAGACAGGTGAAGAAGAGACAGGCCACAGAGTAGGACAGCAAAGGCAAGTAAAGAGAAAGTGAAGAGGCAGATCAGAGTAGATATTCTAATACATTTGTATGTGAAATGTGAGTGCGTAGATCAAGGATTTGAAGAAGTTCAAATCCATAAACTGAAAAGACTGCACTGAACTGATATGATAAAGGCTTGTACAAGGAAAACTGTTCAACCGTCTGTCTAGTCTGCTGATACAAACATAGACCACATTTGGGTTTTACTTTGTATGGAATGTATGGAAAACAAAGTATTTGATCAACTATACAAGGAACTTAATGGAATTAAATATTGTTTGGAAAAAACGTTGTTTCAAGTAATCGGGAACACTGAAATGAAGACAGTTGAAAATGTACAATCAAGGGTTTATTAAAATTGTATTTTTATTCCCACTCTCCCCACAGTTCATATTGTCGTTGTGTCCTTGGGCAAGACACTTAACCCACCTTGCCTCCAGTGGCTGTAACACTGGTAATTACTGTAGAACAATGTAAGTCGCTTTGGATAAAAGCATCAGCTAAATGAATAAATAACATTTACCTAAATTTGTTACTTCTAGAGCCAAATTGTATCTAAGATTTAGAGGCTTTTTAATCTGGTTAGTGAAAACATATCAGGGTTGTTCAAAACCGTTAAAACAATCTTGGATGGAACCTGATTAATTGTAGAGACTTTCAAAAAGCTTGTGAATCAAAAGCTCATGCAAAACTATTTCTGATTTATATAAAGGATTTGTTTGTAACAACTAAGTTAAAATGTATCATATTTGTGGATGATGCCACTCTACAGTTACAGGTAAAGACCAACAACTAATGGTTACTGATTTTACAACAGAGCTGAACAAAATGAAGGAGTTGTTCAACAATAATAAGTTCTCAAAACAATAAAATAAAAAAAATAAAAAAAAAGATGAATAAATATAGACACTAATTGATGAAGTAACAATACAAAGAGTTAATAAACAGTTATAAGCATAAACAGTTCTTATAAAGAATAATTTATATTTCCAAGTATTTTATAGGACCAACATTTTTTAGTTTATTGAGCCATGGTTATCCCATGTCTCAACAGGGGGAAGAAGATTTAAAGATTTAAACCAAACTGTACTAAAATGATGAGGCAGGTAATGCCTAGTTAACATATTGCTATAACAACAGTGGTTGAAAAAAACAATTAAAAAATGAGTTTAAATTAAATAATGAAGCAAATAATAGTGACATGACTTTTGCGGAGAAGCACTATTTAGTCTGATTAAACTGAACCTTTCAGAATAAAATAAGATTTCCAGCAGCGGTCCAGCAGACCATTTCTGTGGAAACAGGTTATGCATCTGGTGGCCCATCTTAAGTTTTGATCATTTTAATGACTTTTAGGGTTTGATATGATGAACCTGGGAGGCACTTTTTTGATGATTATTATTTTTTATAATGATATTATTTGTTTGTTCTTTATATGGATGAAAACTACAATCATATACCAGAACAGAAGCTTGGACAATTAATACAGCCACCAGTAAGAGCTAATATTAACATAGTCTTTTAAACTAATATTATATCATGTTGGTTTACACCTATGAAGGGAAATACACCTGCGAGCTGGACTAGTGATGTGAGTCACATGATTTCCTGTAACATTACTCTGAACTTGACAAACGGAGAGATCAGAGACATATGCTGTATGGTTCACTGAATTTATCTTGCTTAAGATAATTGATTTTAATCATTATGAATGTGCATATTCACTCTATGTTTTGTTTCTTTTTGTTTCAGGGACAGAAACAGATGGGCAGGGTCAGGTCGGAGCTCTGTGTCTGGTTTGACAAATTCATCTCTAGAGTCATTCTGTGATTTATTGAATTTTGATGTTACCAATGGATACATTTTACTTTCTTGTCTTGGTCCCTATAGTAGTTACACTGCTAAAATAGTTAACCTTGTTATACATTGATGTATTTATTGTCTTTGATTTTATAGTCAAACCTCCGCAAAGTGAATTGACACTGCCTAGGATAGAGAGGCAGACAGGAGAATTATCCCCAGTGATAGGTCATTTACCTCATGGTCAAATGTACTTAGGTCAGGTCAACTGTCCTGCTGGGTTTTCACCTCTGCCAGAATATACAATTCACACCCAAGCTAATATTTTGTTATATGCAAATGTTTTATCAGCATAAAGAGGAGGAAGAAGTCATGGCATTTGTATATATTTTTGCTGAATGCTCTCACTCCTGGTCAAGTTCATTTGCTTATCCGCATACATCTTATGACTTGCTGTATTTTAGCTGTATTTCCTATTGGCGCCATGCTAATCCAAACAAGACAAAGACATCACTTTGCACTACATCTAATCCCTTCTCAGGAACAGTCTGTCCTGTACACTTAGTGGCATTCACATAAACTTAATTATATCTATGACACGTCAGCTCATTACACATCCATCCACGACCCTGGAGCTGAGGTGGGCATAATGTACACCTATAAAAATGTGCTGTAAACATAATAAGCAAATCACCATGTATTATTGTGGCATGTGTCTACTTTGTTTCATTCTTGCATTTCTAAATTTACCAAGTGCGCTCTTCGTTGTCTCGTTTTGATCCGACCTAGCAATTATTTTAACACTTCCTGTCTTCAAAGATGGGACTGAAACCACCACTCATTGCATTTAGTGGTGGAAACTAAGCTATTGATGATTGCAAAAGTTTGATTGAAAACATGCACATTTTCTTTGTATACTTCATAATGAATTGCCTCTTCCTGATCACTTTAACCTTAACAGGAGTCCATTTAGAACACTTAAAGTATAACAATAAAATCATCAACTTGACATGATGAGCCATTGTACAAGTCAAAACAAAAGCTGCATAACATTCCCTTCTGGTTACACCTTGAAACGTCATCTGCATAATGTATCTCTTCTTTCGTAGTAGCCCCTAAGATTCCCAGACTCTATACATGCTCCCATTTGTCAAAACCCTTCATTCAAACCTGGGCAGTTCAATGGAACATTTGCAATTTGGAAGAGAAAGGATAATCCAACTTCATCCAATCTATATATTGATGGTTTTTCATTGTTTGCTCAATTATGTAACAAGTATAATAATTCAAATTTATATTTCCCTTCAAATTATGGATTTTGTAAAACACAGGTTTGAGCATTTTGAATATATTCCATCCTTCCACACTTTCCATGACAATCTACTGCTTGCTCCTGTAAGACTGTTTCACTGTTCTCTTGCTTGTGAGAGCTTGTGCAGGTGGAGCTCCCTTTTGGTTTTGTTGCCGACTGTTTGAATTTTGGACTGCCATAGGTAAAAAACTTCTATTGTTGGCTCGGAAATCTATCACTCCACCCAGCTTTGAACAATGGCTAAAGGAAATGGTGTCAGTGATACAAATGTACAAAAGCATTAAAAATGCAATTACAACCAATAAAGACAATACATTTCAATTCATTTCAACTTTAATAATTTGTGATGAAGAGTGGACTGGCAACAGAACTTTGTTGGTAAAGAATACAACGGTAAATCTGTGTTCTACATTTATATTTACGTTTGTGCCACTTTTTCTGTATGAAATGTTGAGCATTACAAAATCTCTGGAGATGAAGTTTCATCACCATTTTCCCCACCCTCCTCTTCTTCAGTTGTCTCACTTTCATCTTCCTCACCGCCAGCAAAGTCACCATTTTCATTATATTTATTTCCATCATCTTCAGCACTTCCATCATTGTAATATTCATCTTCGTCATCATCATCATCATCGCTCACATCTTCATCATTACTGCTATCATCGTCATTACCACTCCCATTGCTCTCTGAAAGAGAGGCAAAAAAAATGCAGTACAGTAGAGCTTTTTCTGCAGTCTGTTGAATGGGCAACAAAGACACTTAGCAAACACAAGAATAAAAGGGACAACACAAGGCACCAACATGTTTGTTCATTTTTGCTCTTGTGAAAAACATATGCGAAGAGGTGACAGCTATTTCCAGTTTTTTTTTTTTTTACATTATTCGTATGTAGGTAGGGGAAGTACCCAGGGGAAACCCACCCAAGCACGGGGAGAACATACAAACTCCACACAAAAAAGGCTCCATCCGGCCCGGGAGTCAAACCCTGGACCTTCTTGTTGTGAGGCGACAGTGCTAACCACATTTTGAATTATATGATATATATAATGTAAGAAATTGGTGGACCTTTTTGCACGTTTTATGTTTCAAGAAAGGAAGTTAATGTGGCAACTTTGGTTCAGGAGCAATGCCTAACATCTTTAATTTTCACCAAAACCCTCTTTATACCTTGAAAACTGATCCACACCTCGACCACACCCTACCAGTTTCTCTTTATTTCTCCTTACCTATTTTATTTTAGCAATCTCTGTTCCATAACTTGACAAGAGATGGACAATATATTGGCGCTAAAATTGTTATTGGTCAATATCTGTATTTTTTTTTTTTTTTTTTTTATTCATCAGCATTGGCCCAATGAAGAAAAATGCCTGCTGTGTAGAGCCGATATGCAGTAGTTTGTTTGTGACTGACACTGTAATGCACCTGAAAGCAGCAGCGCTCCATTTTGGGCATGCACACTTGCAATGCAGAGCAAAAAATTCAATGCTAGAGCTGTTGCCTCGTCTGCCTCAGGACATATTTTGCAGTGTCAAAAGAAGACAATCGGGTTGAAATATGCAACGCATGCAATGGCAGATTTATGTGAGGAGGATCCTGCGTCATTCAATACCATCAATTTTAAAACTTGAAAACAACAAGATAGCGTTAGCAAGTTAGTGTTAGCAAGGTAGCGTTAGCAAGGTAGCATGTGGCGATCCCTACAAGAAGCAAGCACTGCTAAAGAGGGCCACACAATAAGCCCTTGAGAAAAACAAAGAAATTCAGCAGAGATTCTGCAAAAAACAAATATGTAACCAAGATTATATAAATAACTGAGGAACAATGTGATTGCACAGTTTAAAGGCAAATGTGAATTTTTCAATTTAAAAGCAATGGCTATCAACTGACTGGAGCCTATCCCACCAGCCTCAAGCCCTAAAATTAACTGGCCAATTCACAGGGCTGACATTTAGAAACAGACGGCGACAGACAACCATTCACTCTCACATCCATTCACTATGGATACTTTAGTGTTGCCAATTAACCTATACATGCATGTCTTTGGACGGTGGGAGAAAGCCAGAGGACATGGAGAGAACCCGAGCAGACTCTAGAATGTTTGAGTCGGCCGGGTTTTGAACTCACAACCTTCTTTCTGTGAGGCAGGAATGCTAACCACTTTGCTATTAGAGAGTGTTTGTACATCTTACCGTTGGGCAGGGATTGCTGCAGACAATCAAGAAACTGAAGTGCTTTGCTGTTGTTTGTGTCACAGACGAGATCTGAAACCAAAAGACTGATTTATCAGCTGTTTTAACTCAGGGTTTAATGTAAGCTGCATTAATGTGCTCTACGGATGACCCAGTGTCCAATTTTGGCATTCATTCATCTGACTGAGTTTTACAGGTTTAACCCCCGTTCAAGGCTAATGCCCTCCCACTTTTTTTTTTTACTAATGTGCTTGAGTGCTAAGTACTTTACTGATGTCCAATTTATTAAAACCTTTAGGTCCCTCACTCACATTCACACTGTGACCAGCAAAAGATGGTTGTGTTATTATTTGCTTATGAGTAAATAGTCAATGTGCAGTAAAATGTGTACTAAAACATCTTCTTTGCGCTACAATGCATATGAGGCCTTTAGATTAAATGCTGCATAGTTAATTACATACATACTAAGTTGGTAAAAAAAAAAACACATACTCATTTGACCACATTGTCTGGCCAGCCTGTCATCATTGCTTGCACAGCGCTGAAACCAACAAGATATGCATGGTGTTTAGCCTGCTGTGCTCAAATGGTTCAACATTTGACTTCATACACTGATGCATTCACATGAGATCAGGCAGATGGTAGATGGCACGTGTCACCTTGGTAAACTACAGGTGGAGGGTAAAGTAAAGGAAGGCCAGCAGAGAATACTGTTTGAATATTGTTTGGCTTACAGACAGATGTGACTGTCAAAACCATGAAGAAAACAAGCAACTGGATTTGAACAAATTACAAAGTTTTGATGGGAATGTAACATTGCTGTTTTACTTTTGCCATTTTATCGGACTGCTTGCTTATTTTTTCCCTGTCTGCCATCCCAATATGAATCAACAGTGTTTAACAACTTTTTAACAGAACATGAAGCATGAAATGAAGCATTGAATTATTGACAATATCCATCACTGTACCTCGATTTTCAGCTCGACCAACCTCCTACGTTTGTCAACCACAACTTCATTCTGGCCGTCCTCATTGGGCCCCTGAGTTGGGAGGGGCTCTTTCATACAGAGTTATTTCAGCAGAAATTAAAATTATTAAAAGCTGTGTAATGTCCTGCAAAAGTATTTTATCACTTTTTTGTTAGCTATTAAGTATTCAGTCAAGGGATATTTCCTTTCAAAATTTGGAACCCAACATAATCTTTGTTAAGTTTAAGTTTAAGTTTGATTTAACAGTAGTTTGAAATATTGGCTTTGGTGTGGACAGACAAAGAACCAACATGACTAATGCAGTTTCAGAAAATATGTAAATCTTACAACACAATGTTTAATCATATTATATTACTGTATGCACATTTTAACAACCCTAAGTGTTTGTATATGATGGGGAAAATCTTAAAAGCAGAAACCATTGTTCTCTTTTCAGAACAGCCCCACGTGTGAACTTCAAGTGCTCAGGTGAAATTTTTTTGTGCCATTTTTTTTCAGACACACAACAATACCATAACAGTAACACGGTGGGGTATAAAGGGGAAGTGGAATACTAGTAGTCCAGGAGTCCAATAAGGTGGAAAGTAGGTCATATTCCATATCACTTTCAGTGTGTACAGTTACTGTTTCGATAATCATCTGTAGTGACAGATAACGCCAGTACCCAGGGTAATAAGTATGTTTGTTTATCATTGTCATAGGAACAGGGGAATGGGCCTACACAGCAAATTCATACAGTCTGCATAAAAATAATAACCTGCTGCTATTACATTTCTATTTCACTGCTTTCCAGTACATATGCTTTTTCTGAATTCTGGTTTGTCTTAAAGCAGGTCACACCAAGTCAAATAAGAACATTGCCCAGATCTATCTACTGTATATATATATCACACCTTCCAGTTGATAAGGATTGTGTGTTTTACTAAAAGAAAGATTAGTCCAATAATTTTTAGTGTTTTAGAATTCACTGACAGATCGAAGTACACATTCAGTGTTGTAACAAGACGTATTTAACTTTGGCATTATATGAACTAAACAATATTTTTAGTTGTATTAGTTTCTAGATCTCTTTCCTATTGTTCCATAACAGATGTGCCACATGGATTAGTGTCCTACAATGTTTGGCGCCATTTCTATTGGCTGCACTTCGATTTGAGTGTCTAGATCAAATGATTTAACCATGATTTATAACGTGTTTTGAACAAAATCGATTTCAGCTGTATATACTGGAAACAGTTTGTGTCATATAAAACCAAATTTTCTCTTTAGGTAATAAAAATCCACCAATTCTCCATTGTTAATTAATTGTCCCAGTGTTTTACCTCAAGTTGTTCGGAGTGGATGTGACATGAGGGAAAAGATGTACCACTAATTTAGAGGCGTTTATGCATTGGTTTAGGAATTTTACGTAGAAAAATAAGGGTCTTTACTTCTTCTATCGTTTTTAAGATAACAGAGTAACAATAGTATTACAACACAGTAATATACCTAACAGTAGAAATATTTTTAAACTAATATAGGAAAATATTTTGCTTCTGTTTTATAAAAAAAAGGATTCTTTTTGTGTCTTTCTTCTTTCTTTTTTGACATTTTGGTGTGTTTGAAATATGATACTGGGGTAAATTAAATATTTGTGTTGGGCTATTGCCTGTAAAGCACAATGCCCTACCCCTACAGATGTACAGATGTGGTTCAAAACAAATTGAAGGCATGAGATTATGCTGTATTCATGTGGTTCTTGTAAACTTATAAAGAGGTGTTTTGTGTTTTATGAGTTAAAAATGTATCACAACCACAACTGAGGTTAAAGATGGCTACCCGACTTTCCCACTTGACATTAGTGGTATTATCAACATGCCAAGTATTTTTTCTGACTTTTTCTCAGTCTGACTTTGCAAGTCAAAATTCATGACCAGACCACAACCTCAGAAACTGGGTCCAAGAGACACATGCATGTCATAACTCTTTCTTCCAACTATTGTGGAGGCAGCATTTTTGTTATATAAACATTTTGTCAGTTTTATACCTTCTGTTTTCAGAGAGTCGGGACTGTGGGATTCCTTGAAAGAAGACAATGAAAAAAATATCAAAATGATTAAACAAATCAATAGAACAACGTGTTTGTGTGCTCAGTGATACTCTTTCTTTAAACACCCACCTGTGCACACTGAGGCGGTGAATTGGCAGAAACGCCCAGGCTAAAAGACAACAATAGCAGTGAATGAATGTGGTTGCCTTAGGGCAGAGAAAATATCACATGAGACAATTCCTACCTGGTTTCCTCCATTAATGACATGTTCTCCAGTTTCCCTAGTTTGAATAACACTTCCATTACACTTAAAAAGACTGCAGTACATAATAAACTCAAGTGAAACCAGGTTTTATTGACCGTAGTCTTAACTTACTGTGTTGCTCTGTAGAACCACAGGCGCTGTCCTCTCCAAGCTTTACCCAGATGTGCGTTAGAGAAAAAAAAAACAATTATCAACAATGTAGTTAGCAATAAAAATATCAGTGGACCCTAGACAGAAATAAGAAATTACCTGTGACTCTGCTTTTGAAGGGTCTATTTTGAAGTCCATTAGGCTATGGGTGAATCATGAAAGCCATGAAAATTTTCAAATAGGCCTAACTACATGTAACGTTAAGTATTATGTTCGGTAGCCCAGTATTTTTTGGCAAATTGTTTAGCTAACGTTAACTCGCTAATCAGTCAACATCAGGATACGTAGCATAGCTAAGCTAGATTCTTCAACTATATAATGTTTACTTTTATGTTGAAAGGTAAAGTTTATTCACGTTAGCCTTTACAAGACTTCCTACAATAGCAGGAAACTAAGCAGTTAGCGTTGCGTTTGCATTCTTCCACCTTGCCTAACTAACTAGCTTAGCCTACGGAAGTTAGAAATAAAGCTCATGCTCTCTTACCCACTTATTAAGGAAGAAAGCGCAAATAGATCGCTGATGTTGTATGTGGTATTCCCAAAAAAGTTTGTCTTTGTGTTGAAAAAATACAACTTAGCGGTTAGATAATTACAGGTTTAAAGTTATCTTCGTTAACAGAAAATAAATTATCTCTTGTTACTATGGTAACGAAGACGCGTTAATGGTTAATTGAGGTGTTGTCAGAAAGCCCTTCTTCGAGACATTTAAAGTATTAAACACATTTTTACTTTATTTTCACTGGTAGGTTAGATAAGAATGAGATAAAAGAACAAATTTATGACAAGAGTTTAATAAAAAAAAACTATACCACCAGCCTCCACAATTTAACGTAAACTTGGTGTTTAATGTTGTGAAAATGTTGAACGTGTTAAATAATAATAATGTGTAATGTAACCGTTAGAATTATGGTGTAAACAGACACTGTTCTCACACAGCCTAGTTCTGTTCCCATCTCCTTTAATTGGGCTGTCCACCTTCTGTGTCAGCCATTTTTCATTGTATAAGTGGTTGTAACTGCTACATTAGCTGTGCATACGTCGAAAGAGCTGCCCCATTTTTGAATCTTTCTGTTTAATTGAGAAAGAAAAAGACTGAGACTTAAGTTATTATGTGTGACTAATAGGTTCAGGTCTGTCCAGTTCATGTTGTCTCATGGTTGGTAGGACGAAGCTAGCTAAATTTGCAGTGCCAGCTTGGCAGGATGGCTAAAGGCACAGACAGTCATCTGACAAAGTCTAGAATAGATGACTGACAGTATTCAGTTCTGACTGAGTTCGACCTATTGGACTAGTGATAGGTGAAGTCATTATTTCTCTCTCTGCCCCCCTCTTATAATATAACTGCATATGAAAAAGCCCACATCAATTAGGCAGTGCAATGAAGTAGCACGGACTTAACGCTCCCTTGGGGTCCTTGTGAAGCGTGCAGGCATGTCAGTGAACTATGTATATGGATTTTAGGAGTGAAAAACTACCACACTAGTTTGTAGGCTACTTAATAAAGTCAATAAATATTTTTTTGCAGGTAGGCTATAAGGACTTGATAACAGTTGAAAACCAAGCAGTAGAAGGTCAGTATCAATCAAACACAATATAGCTAGAGGTATTAAACAATGAAATGTGTAAATGTATTGTTAATAAATAATATTGTAGCCTATTGTCAAAGTCTTCCCCCTACTATTGTGCTTTTGAAAATAAAGATTGATGTTGGCATTGATGTAGGTATGTGTATGCACTACACTTTGCCCTTTGCTGAAACACTTAAAATACATAATAAATATTACATAAAATAAATATTCCTTATGCCACACTCCCTGTTTCTGTTTATCTGGTGCTTTTGCTGACAACACTAAACTCAGGGAAGATCTCTCAGGGAGATAGGTCTGAGATTAGTTAATAATATTGATGTTTTTAAATGATTCTATAATTTAATTATATCCTAAATATTTTTCTTTTTCTCTTTTGTAAGATTTGTAACATTAGTTCAGTTAGAAACACTAATACATCCCGTAGTCTTTACTGAGTTATTTAATGCAAAATGTCAAATGAATGTGGAATGTCTGGCTTTGTCACCTTGTTTTCTGCCTAACAATATGTGCTACAAAATGCAACACATAAAACCACAAATACACACATATACAGGGAAGCCCATCAGATCACCACACCTGCTCCAGAAGGTGGACGGGCAAATTTATTCCACACAGACGACATGATAACAGAGTCATTTCACACTCGACTGCTCCTCGCACATTCTCTGTCTGTGTATAGGAGCACATCTATTAGGGGCTGGCATCTTGACTATGTACTGTATACGCCTTGAGAGACTCTGCTTTACACAAATATCCATGAGCTTGGAGGCCATTTTGACAGCGTCACAAAAAGGGACATAAAGACATGCCGCAGAGTGAAGCATGTATTTCTGTGATGAGATGCCACTGAACATACTGTTCTCCATAGTGTCATTAACAGGGATTAGCATTAACAAAACACAGTAACATTGTAAAGACTTCATCAGCATTGTACGTACATACGTTAGCGCCTCATATTTAAATATGTTTGTGTATGACGCATGTCTATGCTTATGTTAGTGCTTGTGTTTATAAAGCATCTGTGCAGGACTATCAGTGTGATGTGGAGTATAACGGTCTGTTCACATGCCTCACAGCGTCTGGCAGTTGGAGGGCTAATAATAAATGCAAATTACAATCAGAGGAGCAGAGTTGAGTTGAAGAGGATAATTGCTCCATTATGGGTGTGGGTGGATGCATATGTGTATCTTGTAATGCCTACTGGACAGTAGGAGGGTTACCAAAAGCCTGGAGCTGACATCACAATCAGACTACATAACCAGACAATGGAGGTATTGGTGGTATTGATTTAATTGTTGGATAAAAATCCACTTTTCCAGTATGCGGGCCAAGTAAGGATAACGTTGTGTTACAGTGATGTAGTCAGTCATCAGTCATCGAAATGAAAAAGAGGTCGAGATCAGTGTTTTCCAACCTTTTTGATCTATGACCCTCAATTTTCAACATGTGAGGAAACTGAATAGTACTATCAAATAAGAAATCAGTTGAAGTGGCATGATTACCTTTCTATATTTTTCAAGATGCTCAATATGATGCAGCTCCGAAGATATGTATGTATCTTTCGTTACCTTGCATGTTAGCTGAATAGTAGCACCAAAATGGCAATAACACGCATGTTAGTTTCAAACTTAAAAACTACCTGTGAACAAATCCTGAAAATGTTGCACAAACTGTCAGGGCTAATGTCAGGCTAGTATATTGTATGCTTTAGTGACAAAATTAACAAATGAAAGTGAGGCTATTTATACATTACAAGTATTTAAAAAGAAAAGTTGGATTTAAGTTTAGAATAAGACCCAATTCAGGCACAGTTTTTTTAAGAGCCTTCCTCAACAGGTGGTCAAGGTGTTTATATACTTTTGTTTAGGCCTCTCATCAGTGTCATTTGGCTTATATAAGGCATTCAAGTCACTGATTTTTGAAGCTTGCAGGAAAGGTTAAAGATCTGCAGTATGCACCACACGACAGTATATTTTATGACCAGGAAACAGTAATGATCATATAGCTGGTGCTTATAACCCCACACATCAGTTTACTGTGCTCACTCTGTTAAATCACTCTCTTGTTTGTGTCTCGTAACTTGAGCCAAAGGGTTTACTGCTAATGTTTAGAAGATTACACACACTTTCCTTTTAATATGAAGTCTATTAAAGAGGAGTTGGCCTCGGGGCTTGTGCTGTGATGCATGTCTCTGTCATAATCACAATCATCGTTGTCTTTGTGAGCACTCTTTCACCTATTCTCTTCATTCCTCTGCCGCACCAGTCGAGTTGTCCTATCTGTCTCGCGCTCCACTCATTCATCACTTTCTCAGCCGTCAGCTTAGTATTTCTTCATTTACTTCCTCGCTCCATCTTTGTCTCCATACCTCGCTTATTACCCTTTCAGGGGTTTTTTTCCCCCCTTTTTGTTGCATCCATCTGCTTGCCACTTTTGACTCTCTGTTTTTTTTCCACAAATCATTTTCTGTTTCTGTTATTTCTGCTGGCTGTCCATCTTGAAAAGTAGTAGTAGTAGTCTGAGTTTTAAAACCATTTGGCCACAGCTGCAGAAAAAAGGTAAAGGGCAATTAACAAAAAAATGCAGACAATCAACACAAAGGTTAGAGCATCATAACCAGTTGGACCAGAAACAACATTAGTAGTTTATTGTTGAGGCTGAAACAAATAAAAAGCTGCTGTTTGAAACTTGTGAGCTGTAACTGGGACAAATGTACAACCAGAAAAATATTGTATCATGATGTAATATTGTTAAAATTATTTTGATGTATTTTATTCTCTCTCTGCCTCAATTTACTGCCTCAAGTATTTTATAGTAACTTGAAACTATATACAATAACAAATAAGGGATTTTTCAGCTAATTAAAAACCAACAATTTATAGGTCAAGTCAAATGCTGAAAATCTTCTGCTGTCTTTTTCCAAAAATAGCAGAAAGTATTGCTATAGAAAAACGCATTGTGGCAATATTTTTACAAATGTTAGCCAATTCAGCTCTTTTACGTCACCAAACTTCTCCACCTTATAAGCTGTGGCCCTGTATCTGCACTGTCTTGTCCTACTTCTACTTTTTCAGCAGAAGTCTCTTCGATCATTTACTCAGTCATGCTCACAATCTTGCTCAATAAAGCTGCCGTTTGTGTCTGTGCTTGATTTCAGCTTTTTTAAACATGTCTTCACAGTTAAAATGAGAGTAAGCATTACTCATTTTAACATGTCTCTTTGTGAACAGAAATATTGGCCAAAGTGACCTCAATGTTAAGCAGTTAACTGAAGTCACACCTTATTCTGTGTTGAAACTGTGAAACGGTTAAATGGTGAGGTCATTTGACTGACAGCTCAGGAGCCCATTTAAAAATGTGGCCTGAGCAGCGGTGACGCATTGTGTGGCGCTGGAGGGACTGTAAAGATTTATTCCTCGAGTGCTCCAGTGGCACTGGCATGATTATGATACCATAACACAAGATGCCATAAAGAAAACGCTGTCAGCTAAATGAAGAGCAGAGCGCGGAAATGTGCTCCCCATTATGTGATCAATCACAGCTGTCACTCTTAGAAGTGATCAGGGAAGCTGTCAGACACTTTCTCCTTCTTCTCTCTTTCATTCGGCTGTGTCCCGGAGGCTTAGCCTTAGCCTGTGGAAATACTGGGATCAGATGTTAACAATAAGGCTAATGCAGAAGTTACATGAGGTCTGCCACTAATGAATCATTTTGTTCACATAACTCCAACTTTAAAAACACTTAAAATATTGTTTTTAGAAGAATGAATATGAAGATGGACTCCTTTACTCATTTACACAGATAAATCTTACTAGTCTATCTAACTATCTTAGTTTGACAGAAATCTTATGACTAGTTGCTCAGTGCATGCTATATTCTTCACCATATGGGCCTTCTAGGGTATACTTGACTTATTTTTAGTGGCTTTTTAATTTCTCTACAATGTCTTAGAGTTCACTAGTGCTTTGTTGTCCATTAGTATCAGCTACATAGACTGATGCTAGGCCCAACTTTGTATCCATGTGTTACACTAGTTAAAATCATTATGTCTCTCCAACTCTGCCCACTTCTTCAGCCTCACAGACCCATTACAAGTTCACATGAGTGACACGACAGTCTCACAGCTACCTCTTCTTGCTGTGTGTGAGAGCGCTTCTGGGTCATTTTGCCTCTTTTCCCAGGTGGCCGAGAGCTGTTCACCTACAATACCTCATGTGAGCGCTGATAAGAGCTGAGGAATTACCAAACATGTGGCCACATGCCGGCTGCTATCACACACACACGGCCCTTCTCTAATATTTCACAGAAGGAAGAAAGGGGTGCATATATCATCCTGACAGAGGCAGAATGGAGAGAGACATCCTTCTGTTATCTGCACACGTGCACTGTCAGAGATTTATAGTACAAGGCTTTAATGGCGCCCTCACACACCTCGCTCCCAACATCCATCCATCCTTCACTCACCGTCCTCTATCAGCTGCCCAACGCCCATCTCTTTCCACTTATTCTCTCTGTCCTCCTGCCTCCCAATTTTTCTTCCTCTGTTTGTTTTAGGCACCTCAGAATGAAGATTTCAGATGTTAAAAAGAGAGGGAACAGGAATTTCTGAAGTGACTTTTACCATCAGAGCAAATAAAAGTCAGCGTGTTGTCAGCTGACTGAGATTGCAGACTTATACGCAGCATAATCTGGCCAGTAAACGCTGAGCCGACAGCCGTTGTGACTCTCTAATGGAAAGAGCTTATAAATCTTAAATAAACACCTTTTACTCATGTGATTTACAGAATAAAGCAACACTGACCCACAGAGAGCACAAGGTCTCCTGTCATGACAGTAATCAGACAATAATCATCACTTATTAATCTCTCTAGTGTTTTACAAGTCTCACATTAAACCCATGGGTTCAAACAATTACCAGTATAATTTAAGGACATACAGTTGTGCTTATAATAATATTATTATATAATTGTGTTTACATACCCTGGCAGAATTTATGATTTCTTGAGCCATTTCTCGGGGAATATGAATGATAACACAAAAATCTTTTTTTCACTCATAGCTAGTGGTTGGGTGAAGCCATTTATTGTCAAACAAGTGTGTTACTGTTTCTAAATCATAATGACAACAGAAACTACCCAAATGACCCAATACACAACTGTATTTTAGTATATTTTTTCATATTTTCATAGGGTTATAATTACAACATAACTGGTTTATGTTGTTGTTACTGTTATTACATTTTATGGTATGGATATTGTGATATTTGTTAAAAAGAATGGTGGATATTCAGGCCTGAATCAGCATTCAGTCTGACTGTATAACAATGCATCCCCTTGATTCAAAACGTCCCAAACATAACTTTGATACATCACTGTGTTATATTTTTTACCTGCTTACTTGACAGCTATTTGGGTCCTATTTATTTTGTTCGCTTGTGTTTGCGCTTATGAAGCACTTATACATATGTTCTCACAATATACAAAGACTTTTGATTAATACTTACTGCATTAGTGCAAACAGCAGGAGGACAGGGGTTTATGCTGTCACTAATGAAAATGATGTCAAGGTTATGTGACACATCTTTACAGTATGTGACTGTGTTCTGACTGTTCATCCACAACAGTCACAAGGCATCATAGTAACAAGGCTCTGTAATTTAAGAGTCTAATAAACATCATTAATGAGCCATGCTGTGTGCGTCTACTTACATGTATGAGTATGTCAAACCATGCACCTCTGTGTGAAGTAATATTGACTGGCTACAAAAATTTAAATTGATCATTTACTTTTGCCTGTCATTTTTACCTGAAAGCCCTGGTTTTGTATGCAGAGGAGGTCCACAGTCCCACACATTCACACACCCTCTCGCCCTTCAATACCGCCCCATAATTTGCCAGATGCAGTGAATCACTGGTTACTATGGCAACTACAGCAGGGAGAGTTTTTCTCTATTTTGGCAAAAGGGATGCATGCCAATGTGCAGGGGCTGCACATGTGTCATGTGATCATGGATGATGGGAAATGGATCTGAATCATGCTCAGCCAATAGCTGTGGTCTGAGAGGCAGGTGGCAGCTGTGTCTGGTCATGTCAAGTCACCCTTATGTCAAGAGCTGCTATTACTGAAGCACACAGAAGTTTAAAATAAAAAGGCACATGCAAAAGTGACACAGAGAATCTCAGTTACTTATTGCACCAATACAGAAACACAGACACAAAACCTCAGGCCTTTTTGGGTATATTTCAGACAATACTATCTTGTATACAACCAGGAAGCAAAGACATGAGTCTTTATTATTTTCAAAGTCTAAAGCTACCACAAAGGCACACCTCACTGATTCATCTACTAAAGCATGCCCTGTATATTCATTTTTTTATTTAACCTGTATTAAATCATTAAGAACATGTTATTTGTCTTTTAAACAAGAGGAATGTTGCACAGTTGAAACAGACACTGAATAAGGCATAAAAACTAAACATTTTAAAATGAAAGCCTACTATGTTTTTAGTTTTATCACAAATTTTGGTCAAAAATACAAATCATTCTATAAAACTATTTTAGGACGTGTGCCATGTTTTCCCTTAAAAATGTTACTACTTCTTACTTTGATTTTTACTTTGAAACTAACCCAAATACCAAACTGGTTTTGAAATGTCAGTGTAAGAGATATTATGTTGTAATTACAGCTGTGCCATTTAGAGCAGCCAGCAAATTAAATACTGTTATTTAAATAAAAGAAACTCCAAATCATCAGCTACACCAAAAGTGTGTTAGTGCTGAGCCAGTAAAAGCACAGCAGAGGATTATCCACACACACACACACACACACACACACACACACACACACACACACACACACACACACACACACTGCTGCTTCTGGTTTGCTCTGATAAGAGGAATCTTCATGCCCCTGGGGATGTGAGCAAAAGGAAAACACGACAAAGGGGCTTTGGAGTGAGGGGTGGGGCCAGCAGGAGGGTGATGGGAACCTTTGGGTGGGTGACAGTGTCAAGTCATAGACTGCAAAGAAGCACTGTGCTGGTGGTTGCCTACAGTAATAGTGTATTTGAGATGTTTTAAAACCCAGGAGAATAACAGAGTGTGATCCATAGCTTGGGGGCATGGCTCAGTTTTAGCAGCTGCTTCTGGCAAATGGCAGCTAATTGGCAAACGGCATGAAGACACTGACATTCCTGCAGTACAAAGACACTCACTTATTACAAAGCTGTGTCTTAAGTTCTACCAGTAAGTTCTGGTTTAGTCGGGTGAACGGGTTGGTCACAAATATTTGATCTAATAGACTGCACTATCTACATAAACAGTTTCTGTAATCGTAACAATCCATTCATTTTCTTCTGCTTATCGAGGGCCAGGTCGTGGGGGCAGCAGTCTCAGCAGACATGCCCAGACTTCCCCCTCCCTAGACACTTCCTCTAGCTCTTCCAGGGGAATATCGAGGCGTTCCAAGGGCAGCAAAAGACAGTCCCTCCAGTATGTCCTAGGTCCCTGCGGCAGAAACTCATTTTGGCCGCCTGTATCTGAAATCTTGTTCTTTCAGTCATGACCCACAGCTCGGGACCAGAGGTGAGAGTAGGAACCTAGATCGACCGGTAAATTGAGAGCTTTGACTTACATCTCAGCTCCTTCTTCACCACGATAGACTGGTTCATCAACTGTTTTACCACAGAAGCTGCGCCTATCCGTCTGTCAGTTGTATCAGAACTTTTTTATAAAATTGTCTGGGTATGTATATATTTTTATTTAACTTTTATTTAACCAAAAGGGAGCTCATTGAGCTCAAGATCTCTTTTACAACGGTGACCTAGCCAAGCGTTCTGCAGCACACGTCATTTTGAAATACAACAACAACAACAATAATAAATAACAAAATACAACAACTAACACAAAGAAGAAACAGGCTTGACAGGTTAAAGTGCAATAGTATAAAGTGCATCATTGAGAACACAATAACATTTCAAAAACAGAGGCCCTGACCAATAGTCTCACGTTCTCTTTTAAGCTTGAACGGAAAATTCCAAATGAAATGATGTCTGAACGTTTCAGATCAGACTGTATCATGTTTCACGCAGAGGGGCCAGCAAGGCTGAGTGCTTTTTTTTTTCAATTTCTCTTATAACTCGTGGCACAATTAGATAAAGAACATTACATTACATTACATTATTTTATTTTTTTATTCTAAAGATCTGTGTTGTCAAATAAATGTGAAAATCAAGAGCCTGGCATGAGACAACACATTGGACCATGCAGTAGTCAGGTTCTTGATCACTTACAATATTAAGAATTTATCAAATATGGAGCATCAGTGGTTAGTTTTGTTGAGACATTTTGAGTAAGCAGGGATATACAATCTAATAAGATGAGTATATAATTTACATGAGTCCATAGTTCAAAAATAATAACTGGTCTTTGCATTTCTCATTAAATACAAACACAGTTTCAAATGGAATAAAGTGTATTAACCCCAGAAAATTCATAACTGTTTATCATTATAATCAAGGGTAAAATGTTCAATTGTTTTGACATTGATCTAATCTGATGCACCCTTTTAAACACAAAAATGATTGGAAGTTTCATAGAGTTGATTTCTAAACAAATGGAGAATTTTAACAATGGATCAATTTTGAATTTACACTGACATAAATCGACTGTCAAAAGTCTGAAACAGCTCATTGATATTGATAGATGAATTTTGATCATGATAATGTGTCTCAAAGCTATGAATAATGACACTTGGGGGTGATCAAACATACTGAGGATGTCCTTGATGTTGTAGTATATGTAGTGTTTGTCAAAAGCAGCCCACGTGTTTTTTTGTGTGAACCCTGCGTGGGTGCATTACGTATGTCTGACGCTTGCCGACCTGGAAACGTCATCTTTCAACCAGCCATTACTCTCTGCTCCCCCTTAAGCACCCAGCCACGTTATGCAAATCTAGATTTAAGCCTGTGAGTGCCTCAAAGGGGCGTAAAGCTTGAGCCAATCTGAGCTCTGTGCTGTGGCAAGCATTTCCATAAATCTGCATAAATAATGTGCTGAGCGAATTGAAGGAGGGACTTCACCTCTTCTCAGCAATGATATAATACAAAAACTAACCTTAAACTAAAAATGTAATGGCCTGAGAAATCTATTCATTTCCTTCCAGTCAGACTAAAACAAACTGCATTTGTTTGTGTAATTGCCCATGAGGGAAAGAGATGCCAGCAGAGAGAAAAGTGTGAGAGAGTTGTGAATAAACAGAGCAGATGGATGGGTCTATTAAAACAGCAGCTAATCCAGGCTATTAGTGAGCACAGTGAAGGATTGTAGAAGAAGAGGATGCATTCGTTGGGCTAATAGCTCTAAATACAGCCTCATACAGATGATTATAAATGTTCCCAGGGGTACTGCTTGGAATTATGAGACCTCTGCACTCAGTGTGACTTCAGATTTATTCTCCGACAGCAGACATCTTTTTCACTCCTATGTGTTGATTGGATATTTTACTGCACACACTGTAAAAATATTTCACACCTTTTTTTACTGTTTGTGTAACTGTGTAATGAACCAAGCACAAAAGGTACTTCCCAATACTCCAGTCTCTTTACTGAAAGTTTTCAAAGAGCGACAAAACAGAATAATGGTGCGAGAGACCCGTGACCCCACCACCACCACCACTGTCCCCTGAGATGGTTGAAACATACTGTACATATGCTGAGCAAAGAACACAAGGTCTATAGAAAAACAAGCATAGCAACAACACAAAGAACAGAACTATATTATCATGTTAGTAATATGAGAGTGGTAAACTGAACTCACATGTGAACACAGTAAATGCAGGAGCAGGACAAAAACATTAACATCTTATACTATGTCATGTTTTATACTACCTACACCTGAAACTGTTGTTAGCTGACTGCTAAAAAGCTGGCTTTTTTTTAAGGACTTCTGGAAATCCTCTTCATACCCCCACTTTGGGAACCCCTTCCCTATTCTATGGTATATAGTTGCATAGAGTTGCTTTAACTAAATTGTCTCCAACTTTCTTATTTCTGGTAAAAAAGACAAGGTCTTGAAAAAAGTAGCCTTGAAAAAGAGTAAAGCTTTCATATTTTTCACATTTCCTTGATGTTTTGGAGATTTTTCCATCACTGAGTAACCTTCAGTCCTTAGATCTTTGGTGAGCAACACTGAAGAAGGCCTTGATGGAGGAACCTGCTGACAAGGCATGGTCACTGAATACAATGCAAACAATTAGGACACATTAATAGATCATACAAGGAGACAGATTTGATTCAAGGACTCCTAATCCAAAGCATGTGCATGTTATTGTCAGAAACCTTTAACAATGATGTTTTACAAAAATTCCTTATATGGTAAAATCAAATACTGGGCATTTTTAAAAATGTGGGTCTTGCAAATCCCTTCATTTTACGTCATTGTGATGTCGGGGCTCACCTCTTGAATCCAGCCTTGTTGCTGATTGGAGTAAGTAGCAGGCCTCAGCGAGCACACAGCCAATCAGGAAGCAGAGTGTTACGTTCATCGTCAGAGGGGGGACTCTGAGCTGGAGGGTGTGAGGAGCAGTGAAAGGGGGCATGGTAAACAAGTACGACAGACACACACACAAACACATACTCTAACCATAGTGGACAGGCTTTCGCTTCCCATTAAGTTCAGTGCTGCCCTGAGGATGAAGTAAAAATACTCCGGCTTAACAAAGGGACACTGGAGTCTATATCAGCGTGATGAACAATGATCTTTACTGTATCCACCATTTTCACAGAGAAAAAGCTATTACTGTAATGATGATGGCTCTGTTTTGACTCTACATTTACTTGTTCTTGTTACATTATTTTAACTGTAACAGGCTAAATAGGATAAAAATGTAAAGAAGAGTACATGTGACCCTACTGGGGACATAGACATGGGCATGCATTAGTGAATTGTTCCTTTATCTGCATATGGCTTCTATAGGCCTCTTCTAGCCTTTAAACCAAAGCGTGCTTTGGTTTAAAGGCTAGAATAAACCAAAGCGTGCTTTGGTTTATGATTTATTATCTTTTTGTGTTGTATATAGGGGTTAGCAATTGACACAAGGTTATGTAACATGCATCATACAGTCTCACTTTAAGTTAATGACCACTGTGGTGCTGGCACTGCACATCTTCAGGCCCACCAATGTTTTGAAATCATTGTGGTCATGGAATGTCCCAGTCTCTTTGTGTCAGACTGAAAGTAAATCCACACACATCTGAACTAATCCAGAAAATTAAAACAACAAAAGTGAGGCTCGAAATATCTAGTGTAGACATTTGACAGACAAACACATTTTTAAACAAGCAGACCTCTGTGTTCAAAGTCAGGATTTTATTTCTTATTTGTTGCTTCTATGACTTAAAAAGGAAGGAGATTTTAACATGTGTTTTCCTTCTGACAGAAATATTATCTTTCTGGTGTGTTCAAGGCAATAAAATGTAGCACATGGTTAATATTATAGCAGTTCACAGTTTAAACTACAAAATACATTTTATACAAATGACATCTATGTTTTTGAGTTGAAATCAGTATTGATGGTTATAAATGGCTCAATAGAAGACTGTAAAGTAATGCAGCCTTAATCATAAGTATATTATTTTTATTTTATTTTTTAAACGGCACCAAACAAAGATATATCCCGTCCTCTATTATCACAGGGTGGTTCTCAGGCTCCTTTTGACAAATCACCACATTAAATGTGGACATTTTTAGATGCACCACACTTCCCTGTGCTTATTGGTTTCAGATAAACCTGCAATATTTCCATTCATTTGTTTCTGTTCGTTGATGCTGTGTGTACATTGGTCTGTGCATGTGACACACACACACTGTAATGTGCACGGCCACACACACAGTGCTTCTTTCTCCTTGGTCGTTTATAATGTACTGATGGCAATGCTGAGGTTACTGACCCATAGACAACCCATTAATCAAACAATACAACTAGCATATGATCATAATAAATATGCTTCAGATGAATGTTCTGCAAGAACAGAGTGTGTTTCTCACAACAGCAAAGGGACAAACGTGATAGAAAACAGATAAGATGAAGCTGAGGCAATTATACATAGTATGTATCCACTCTATATGTGTCCATAAAGCAGACATTTTCAGCGTAGGCTATTTGACTTTTAATTTTTGTTAATTCATACTCCTGAATAAACCCTGCCTCTGTCTGTGACATCTCCTTAAGCATATTGATTGCCTCATATGTAACATAAGTGTCTTTTTAGTTTTTTTATTTGTCTAAAATAAGCATACAAAACAAATGCACCACTAATATGAACAACATACATATGTTTGAGAAGGAGCAGAAGGAAGCCCAAGGGTTATTTTGAACCTGCTCCTTATTTATAATTACCAAAGAACAAAAAACATCACTTAACATAAAAAAAGATGGCAGGCATACATTTATGTTTAGTTTGTCTATTAATATTTTCTCATACTTTTTTTTATTGCCTTGTTCTATGTCATCCTTGAGTCCATTTCACAAAATCAACTCATGAACTGATATACATATGCTCTTTATTCAATAGAGGAAGGTCCCCATCTCAAGAGAAAGACACATCATGGAGTTTATAGGACTGTCACGGCCTTATACTGACATCTGGTGGACATTTATTTAAACTACACACACAGGGTTCTGATATCTAGTTATTACATAAGTCTTGTAAAGAAACGCTATAGTTTAAAGACAAATTTAGATTATATTTATTATTATATTTATTTAAAAAATATAGCATAGCCTATAAGCTCATGAGTGCAACGTATTCTGCTTAGCTTAAGTAGCTTGGCTTAATAGTGTTGGAGGAAACTAACTAGCTATAGCGACATAGGTTTTAAGACTTGGGTGATCTCAAATAAACTGCTGCATAATATAGCTAATATCTATTTATAGCAGTTCTCTCAAGTAAAAAAGCAAAACTCAATTTATTCTTTGTTCTGAACTAATTTTACCAACTTTTTGTGCAGATATTTCCTTCCCTCCTGTCCAACCACCATCTTGCCTAATTTGGATTAAAAAAAAAAAAATCAGTAAAATGCTAGTATTAATCCTATTTCCAAAAATGGAGTGAAAACAACACCTGTTTTGTCTGCAGTGCCATACATGGCAGATAAGGCTATACATATGTTCAGAAAATGTTAATTGCATAGCTATTACAGATTGCATATTCCAGATGAGGGCTTGAGTTACTTATTAGTTCTTGGAGTGTAATAATGAGTTAAGTTCACAGTCTCATGATAGTTGTTGTCTGCTGTTGTCACAGAATGTGCTGCTCCACTTTGCCACACCCAAAACATAATTTACTTGTGAAGAAGTTTGGCTCCCGTTTTACCAGTTCAAAAACCAGTACATACAAGCTTTACATTTTAGAGAAACAGCATTGTGTAGTGTCTGTTCTGTTTGTGCTCATGTGCTGTTGGCTATTTATTCATTGGTGCTAAACGCTTACAAACAAGATCAAAATTTAACACATCAGTTAAAGTGTAAGTTAAAGTTTAACACATCAGGCGTAAAGTGTGTTACATCAATTCAAATTAAACACACAAGTAATAATTAGCCTAAATATATGTTTCCAACAATAAAATAGGAATTTAAACACAATAGTATATAAACAAATAGATTAATAGACCTACTGAGCTAATCTTATAGCCTAGGTTTTTACATTATGAACTACTTAATTATTTTTATTCGGGTCCTACAGCATACTTCTTTCATATGTGTTTTACAATAAATATTGCTTGACAAATTTTGATGCTTAACTATCCCAATTATTCATGACACAGTGACCTTAGCCAGCCCTTTGAAACTCAGATTTTAGTTATTAAGATGACCTCTTTAGCCAATTAAAATAACAATTATTAAACATCAATAAGAAACAACACTAACAGCTAACTATGACACTAAAGGGGAAAAGAAATGTTACTGGAAACAGACAAAAAATACTAAAATCTAATGCTTTTCAACCATTTCTGATACAGAAGATTATATTCATAGTGCTTTTCTGTAAAAGCTATAAGTGATAAAGTTGGAATTTTTTATTTATTTTTATTTATTTTTTCATTGTTTTGATTCAATTGCCTGGACTGCGAGAAGGCAAGAGTTGTGGTTACTTCAGTAATGGCAGTAAATACATTGAGATTTGTCTTAATGTATAAAAATAGGCTCATGGACTAGCAACCAGTGACTGTAGAACGCCCTTCTTCCGTCAATGCTAGCAACATTCCTCTTCAACTTAGCATCAACTTTCTTATCTGGGACGGTCGCCTAGCAACGTTATAATAGGCGGGGAAATTGGAACCCTGGCCAATCAGGAAAGATTTGGGCGGGGTGTCTTCGTAGAGCGGTAGAGCCAGAAGGGAGTAGGGAGGCGACACACGAGCTGCGCACTATCACCGGTACTAAATGTACCCACGCGTTTACAATTGTGCTTTGAATTCCCATCAGTAACCACCTTAGATCTGTGTAACCAGTTTCCGGGGTTTCTTTCAGATTCTGTCAAAAGGCTGGAGAAAATGTCCACCGTGAACTGGAAGCCCTTTGTTTTCGGCGGACTGGCCTCTGTTACAGCGGAATGCGGTGAGTGATGAGCAAGAGCAGCGGGGAGGTCGTGTGAGGTCTGAGTGGTCGACGGCAGTGATTTAAATAGTCTGTACTTCATACAGAATAAAGCATGACTTGTGGTGCTTTGTGTTTGCAGGAACATTCCCTATCGATTTGGCCAAGACACGGCTTCAAGTACAAGGCCAAGTGGGCGACAGTAAGTACAGAGAGATCCGCTACAGAGGCATGCTCCACGCCATGGCCCGGATAGGAAGAGAGGAGGGGCTCCGGGCTCTCTATTCGGGGTCAGTTTGTGCTTATGGTTAGCTTCAGTCTACTTTTGGGGCTCTGTGTTTCATATTAAACTTTGTGCACGCCATCTTGTTGCAACATAAGTCTTGCTTCCTGTGAGGTTCCCTTTTTATTTTTCAGCAGCCAATGTTCCACCTACCATTATTTTCTGCAACACACAGTACATTGACATACTTTAGTTTGATATGCATCTGGCCCTAGGATATTTATTTCTTTTACACGAGTGCTTTATTTAGCCAAGACAACTGCTGACCTATAAGACATGGTTGGCATTCATTTACAGTATGCATTGTATTCCTGTCTCAGAATTGCCCCTGCCATGCTCCGCCAGGCTTCCTATGGGACCATCAAAATTGGCACATACCAGAGCTTCAAACGACTGCTAGTTGACAGACCAGAGGGTGAGTCCTAGTTTCTCTACAAATGAAGGTCCTCCTTTATGAAATTCACGGGAAGTTTATTCTGTCATTAAAAACCTAAAAAAGTCACCTGAAGGTGAAATGTAACCCATAAGATGTTACTGAATTTGTCTTTTTTTTCTTAGAAGTTATGTTGATGTAGATAATAATCTGTACATATTCAACTTATTATCCCATGCATAGAAAGTATTAAGTATGTTGAGTTTGTATCAAGTTTTCATCATAATTCCTACTAAGAGCTAAAAGTGTTTTTATGAAATTGTGCAAAGCTGCTATCTGGTGTCACAACCTGCCTTTTGATCTTCTCACTTTCAGATGAAACATTGTTGACAAATGTGGCGTGTGGTATTCTCTCCGGAGTCATATCCTCCTCAATTGCTAACCCAACCGATGTGCTAAAGGTAAATAATGACGTAAAAAATAAGACCTTCAGACCTATAGGTTATAGTCTCTAATTTAAGAAAGCATTAAGCCAGTAAAGGTTATTATTTCCTATTACCACGTTTACTCATAATAGCAGTTTGTTTTTGTTTTTAGTGTGTAGTTCAGTCCTAACTTGTGCTGGATAATGCTGCTTGTATGAACGTGTCGCTGAAGAGCAGGTTAGAACAATGTTCAGTGTCAGTGAAGCATAACCTCAGGCTGTACATATGTCCTTTTGGTTGCATGCCTTGTGGAGTAAAGGGCATCTGCTGTTCTCAAGACCCCACTTCAGGATTATTTAAAGACTAGCTTTGAGAACTTGACATGTTGTGCTGTAAATGATACGGCAGGCACAAAATGAAGGGTATTATTATAGATCTGTTCACATTATTTCTCTAGACACACCTTTGGCAACACTAGAGTCAGTTTGTCTAGGCGCCAATTTGCTAATAACATGTGGAACATTGTGTTTCCCACACACTTTGCTTTCACTTAAGGAGCTTAAGCAGCTAACCTAAAACAGCAGCCGAATTATATAAACCCAGAGAAGGCTGGAGTTTCTTAGAAGAAAAAAATATTTAGAAAACAGTCATTGCTTTGTTTTGCGTTAGAGTCTGTGTTAAAATAATACACCACTATTTGGGTTTGAAGTGTAGCTTTAATCACTGACTTGTTTGCATGCATTTACAGTCTAAAATTCTTGAACAACTAACTCTATGTGTGTTTGTTTTTTTTCAGATACGTATGCAGGCTCAAGGAAATGTAATCCAGGGCAGTATGATGGGTAACTTTATCAACATCTACCAGGAGGAAGGAACAAGAGGACTATGGAAGGTACACCATGTAAACTAAACCTTTGTATCTAATGATTGAATCATTGACCTCTATCTGCCCATTTATCTAAGTGTTATAATATTTGTCTTTGTGCCAGGGTGTCTCTTTGACAGCTCAGCGGGCAGCCATTGTGGTGGGGGTAGAACTCCCAGTCTATGACCTCACCAAGAAACATCTGATCTTGTCAGGTTACATGGGAGACACTGTCTACACACACTTTTTGTAAGTTAGAATCTAACCATTAGTTTGTATGCATTTCTGTTGTGACATTACCATTGTCTGCTTGCCAGAGTGGACAATGGCTGATAAATCTTATGGCGTAAGTCTGTTAACTGATAAACACTGCCTAACACATTTTGTCTGAAATTGGAAATTATTTTGTACTAAATTTAAGACACAGGCAAGCACTCAAAATGCTGTATTGCAGCAATGTTTATGCCTCAAACACAGCCTCACTTGACTGTGTATTAATAGCAGTCAACTTGGTGTGGGCTCTGTTCGTACTCATAAAATCACATTCTGGTATGGCCCTGTTTGCAATGTGCAAACAGGAAACTGAATTTCTGTATTCTTTGCTCAGGGTGACATTTAAAAAGATGTACATTTCAGAAAGAATACATTTCCATCACTAATCACTCACAGCACAAATCAGCTGGGTGCTTTCAGGTTATTTTAATTAGCAAGACAGCATAATGCATGCCAAAAGATAAATGCCTAAAGATGTATTTTTTGTGTCCTCAGGTCAAGTTTTGTATGTGGTCTGGCTGGAGCTCTGGCCTCCAACCCTGTAGATGTAGTACGAACACGAATGATGAACCAGAAAGGAGTAGCTCTGTACCAGGGAACACTGGACTGTATCCTGCAGGTCAACAATCCCAATGTTGTAATAAAATGTCAGAAAACTGGGACTGACTTAGTACTACTGTAGTTAGTTATTTGTTTTTTATTTGACTGGATCAAAAATAGCAAGTTTAATTGAACTTGAAACCATTTGAGTCTAAACTTGTGAAATACATAATGCAAGTTTAGAAGTTCAAGTTTTACTAGTTTAAGGACTTTTGATAATGGACATTCCTTTGTGTGTTTGCACTAGAGTTGTGTCTGCTTTTAATAAGCCTAAACACTGACTTATTGTAACGTATAGAAACAATAAGTATTCCAAAACAACATACAGATTGGTATTGAGGGAATTATTATTAACATGTATGTTTGCTTTCAGACATGGCGCTCTGAGGGTTTTATGGCCCTCTACAAGGGTTTCTTTCCCAACTGGCTGCGACTGGGACCTTGGAACATCATTGTATCCTTTACCCATCTAATTGTGTGTACACTGCACTGCACTTCTCAGTGATGCAGTCTAAGCAGGAGAAATAAGCTGAAGTAAAAAGTTAAATTGGTTAATTCTGTTGGCTATTAAATTACGTAAATATTTTAATGCTAATTTACACTATTATGTAAGTATGTAATAGTTCTGCCATAGTCACTTTTACTGTTATTTTATGGGCTCGCAGGTCTATTAGTGGAGACGCTCAAAGACCCAGATCTAATAAAAGATGAACTGATAGAGTTACAGGAGGGCATTGAAGGCCAGTTATCATGGGGCCTAAATTATGAGATTATGCACTTGTCAGATTGTAGCTGTGTTGGCCGAGGTCACAGGAATTTTGTAACAATAGGGGCTTTGAGCTAGAACAAAAAAAAAATCTCCTTAACTCTTTGTCCAGTTCTTCCTCACCTATGAACAGTTGAAGAAGATTGACGTGTGATGTAAACGTGACTCTGTGAACGAACATGGCTCTTGAGACGAGCAGAAAGGACCAAAACAATGGATCCTGGAAGGAACCATACAACTGGGTTTGTTTAAACCCACATTAATGCTGGCATTAGACTTTGCCTGACTCCTGTTTGGGTTCCACATAGTTTTAAGCCTGTGGCGGGGCGAGTTTGAAAATGACACTCCCAAATGCATGCAGCTCAGTACGGTATAGTATGCTGATTTTGCATTTCTGAAGGCCACTCTAAATCAGTCATTGAAATTTGAATCGTTTTACCATAATTTTATATTTCAGCCGGAAGCAATGTGAAAACATCCATAAATGTGTATTTGCTTTCTTTAAATTAAGTGCCTTAGTGAGTGATACAGGCCTTAAGTCTAAGTAACTAAAGGATTAAGAATGTTTGATGGCAGCTGATTATTCACTTTTTTACAAATTCAGTTATAGGTTCGGTGGGTGGGCATATTTTATTAATATTTTTAAATAAGTCAGAGTATCCCTGGAGTATTTACTGATAAGGTTGGTAATAGTTGCACATCCAGCCTGGGTACTCACTGAAGTCACACAGGCAGATCACATGACGTGTGGTGCGGCTGGTGGTCCCTCATGCCACGCTTGTGCAGCCAGTAAATTTAAGCAGAGGCAGCTGGGGGCTTTGAGCCTCCTCAGATCCCCCTGCTATTGAATTCTTGGTTGTGACATAATAACTCTGACGCATTATGCAACGTACGTATGGCATCAGTCTCACCCTTCACGGTTATGCCACTGGGTTACATGGGTTATTACATCCGTTTTGGACAGTTTATTTATTTATTTTTTTTGCCTGAAACCACAAAATCCACTGTTCACTCGTACATTTTCATGTGTATTTGCACATGCTTATGTGCGCTTTCACTGAAGAGTGAACATATCTGGCTGCTATAAGTAAGCCACTAATGCTGCCAAAGTGTAAGTGTTGTTTTGTTAAACTTTACTTGGGAATGTGCTATAGCCTTGTACATTTAAAATTAAAAAGAAAAGCCAACCACAATTGTTGTTGTTCTTTGTCGCCACAGTGTGGTGCTGTGGGGCCACTGTCACTTTCTTTTAAATCCCAATAGCCTTTTGAATCCCAGCTTTCAAACTTTTAGGCCACAAATCTAGCACAGTGTTGTTGTTTCTGAGGGACTGCCCGATTTCTTTCAAACACTGCAGTGGCACAACACTGTTATGAATAATTCAGAAGAATCTAAGAAGTAATTGTTCTTTTTTTTTTTTTCGGGTAAATCCCCTGTTTTCCCTCATCAGAGCTGTTTTGAAGAGATTTGGTGAACTCAAGGGACTACAGTGCTGCACTAAATTCTTATTTTATTGCTTATATACTTGTATCACAGTGATGTCATGTTTCGTGTGACAGGTTCACTTTCTGAACATTATCGTAATACAGACATGGCTAATATTTTTGCTTGCGGTTGTGTGAATAGTTGTATTATACAGTTTTGAGGCCATTTTGCCTTTGGTAAAAGTAGAAAAACCTCACTCCCTGTTCTAACATAATCTAAACAAGGGAATGATGACAGAAAAACTTAACCAGATTTTGGCATCTCAAAGTTGGTTTTAAAGCCTGCCTGGCATCAAGTCTCTGGCACAGCTCTGAACTAGCTGGACATGTATGGCCCAGGGGATTCCTCCAGTCAGACATGGTGTATTATGGGTATTATTTGCCGCCCAACCCAAGGGTACAGAGGGCTGGCTCTATTGTGTGTGTGTGAAGAGATCAGAATGAGCTTTTGTATCATAGGGATATGGCTCTGTTCCGCACTAAACCATGCTCTATTTTGATTTTTGTTTTGTCAGCCATTTCTCACATTAAAATATTCTTGTCACAATGGCACAACTCAATCAATGAACAGATTAATGGAAGGGCTAAGGAAAAAATAGACGTAAAGACAAATCTGTTCATTTAGAGCAGACTGCAACATGCTGACAATATAAAAATCATAAGCTTTTTGTCATTCGTTTTTGCTCAGCACTGCTGCTGAGACATGCTGCCAAAGCTACTGTTTTTTATTATTTTCATGACTGACAGATGTTTAGGAACATGGTTTGACTAAAATTATTTCTCCCTACCAAGATACATTGTTTAAAGGTCACATATTTGGCAGAATTTAAGAATGAGATAGTGCAGCCATAATAAATGGTGAAGCTAATGTCAGCCAATCAGCAACTGACTAACAAAGTGAGGATTACATAAAAAATCAGGCAATATGTATTTTTGCAAGAAGTTCGCAATAAACAAAGTGGTATAAGGGATATTTCATATGTTCTAGTTTATTTTCCCAAAAAGTGGTTCAACTTTCTGTTTGTTAGATCCATAACCAAGTGTAACCAATTCATCTCGAGTCAAACAACAACAAGCCTGCTGCTGAACTGTGCAGTCGACCTACATTCACACACCGCTGGATGGGGACCGCCACCCTAGGGAGGTAGGATCACAAGGATGAGCCGCTGGTAATGCTGCTCCATTGTCCCATTAAGATGAGAACAGGCCAACGCTCTGAATGTTAAAGGAGATAAGTGAGGGTAGATTTGTTCCACATATTTACATCTCGCAAACTGGAAAAGTTCAATTTAAAAGAGTAAGAGATTCTGTAAGTGACTCAATCATAGTTATGTGAAATATACTTTGACACTTTAAACTCTTGTGAAAGATCTCAAGGAACATCAAAATACTACAGTACATGCTAAAAACATGGCTTTACTTGCCTTTATATTGAGTAAAAGACAAAAAGATGCCCTACAGCTGCCCAAACAGAACTCTAAAGAAGAGTAATCCTTTGCATGCTGTCTGTGAACAATCAAACATGCAACATGATAGCCCAATCTGGCTAATGCCATAATTATTAATGAATAAGCAGATGCACTAGTAGATAATAAAAAATATATATTATCAAACACTGAAATTAGGAGCTGCTGCTAGGAAAATGAAAACACCTGTGAATAATCACATCTAATGAGACTTCCTAATAAATGAGAAGTTTCTTTGAATAAATAAAAGGTATAGGGTATGAACAGTATGTTTAAACAAAACCAGGTACATTTTAAATATGTTACAACAGAGCTTTTAGCCTGTAAACTCTAAAAATTGGTGATTCACAGCCTGGTTGTCCTCGCTGATTTGTTGAGCTGCATTAAAAACACATTAGTGTGTGTCGGTGATGTAAAATAGCACACTCTGGTACAAATGGGCTACGTTTGCCATTGGGTATATAATCTTTTACCATCAGACTTGCATATTTTCAGTTCCAACGCAACTGCAGGGTCAATGAAATAAATTTGGGACTAAATGCAGTTCACCTGATGTGGGGACTAACAATCATATTTCTAGAAATACAGTTATTTAGCATTTTAAGAAAGTGGAGTTGCGGCCTTCCACCTGTTTACACATTCAACTAAAAATGCTATGATAAAATGAAATGGTACCACAACAGCACACCCTTGCACCAATCAAACATGATTGTAGTTATGTAATTGACAGGATAAACACACGGCACAGCTAATGCTTTCTTCCCATTAAAACATAAAACCGGAGGAGAATAAACAGCATCTGCCAGTCCCACAAACACCAGACTTCCCTTTTCTTCATAACCCCCTCAGTCACAGCTTCCTCATTAACATCCCAGCTTCTGATAAGAAATAAATATTCAAATATTCAGCGGTATCACTTTCATTGGATGTCTGATTTAAAATTCCTTGCCCTCAAGCAGAGAACTCTCAGC
Organism: Neodontobutis hainanensis; assembly: GCA_024349245.1. NCBI lineage: Eukaryota > Metazoa > Chordata > Actinopteri > Gobiiformes > Odontobutidae > Neodontobutis > Neodontobutis hainanensis. The sequence goes on along the minus strand of JALDNG010000013.1, from coordinate 1,335,915 downwards.
ATGCACAACTCTCACAAACATGTCTTTGGTGTGTGTTGGTGGCACAGGCGAGGTTGCTTACTGATATTGGCTCCTGAGCCTCATGCTCCCTACTTTTACTGACTGTATTTCCAATCCCATCTATTTTTGTGGTAGAAAGATGGTCGATAAAGTAGAAGGAGGTGAGGGCTGGGGATAAAAATGCAGCAGAATGAGATGTAACATGGAGTCAGTGGGGAGATGTGGAGAAAACTTTATTGGAACTTATTGTAGCAGAGGTGGAAGCTGGGATGAGTGTCTGAAGAAAGAGAATAGGAGATGACAAGAAGAGAAGGGATCGGCAGGAGAGCGGGAAGGATGCAACGCATGTCCTGATTCTCTGCTGCGCTCCAATTAGCATCCATATGAAGGCTCTAAGACAGTGCTTGTCAATGGCCGTGCCAAGAAGTCAAGACGCTAATGGGCTGGGAGACAAAGGTTTATTGGGCCTGACACGGTTTGACTGGAGAATATGGGAAAAACTGGAAAGAGTGGTTTGGTGTGCCATGCCAGCAAATATCGGAAATAGAAAAACTGAGAATATAAAGATGACAGTTTATTTATAATGTGCAGTGACCAACAGCATTACTGAATGAGATTCTGACAAAACCAGAGCCGGGCAAAGAGATAATATTTAGGTTTTTCAACTCTGAACAAATGCTTTTTTTCACAAATCAGTAGATAACTGAATAAAATGGACCAAGGGTTTGTGCTATAGTGAAGCCTGGCTCCAGAAAACATATTTATTTTAACACTCAATTTTTCTGAAGAGCTGAAGACAAATACTAAACCAAGCATAAGTGTTGTCAGAGTTTGATTCTGAACAGAGCAATGAGTATTACTGAACCGTTTTAGAAACACTGACAATCCTATGCAATAAAAATCTATATAACAATAGTGCTTCTCACTTGTTGTAGCTGTGTGTACATGCTCACACTCACTCACACTGGTCATAGCTGTGGGTAGATGCGCACACTCACTCTCACTGGTCATAGCTGTGGGTACATGCTCACACTCACTCACACTGGTCATAGCTGTGGGTACATGCGCACACTCACTCACACTGGTCGTAGCTGTGGATACATGCTCACACTCACTCACACTGGTCATAGCTGTGGGTACATGCGCACACTCACTCACACTGGTCGTAGCTGTGGGTACATGCTCACACTCACTCACACTGGTCGTAGCTGTGGGTACATGCTCACACTCACTCACACTGGTCGTAGCTGTAGGTACATGCTCACAGTGACACATGTCGTAGCTGTGGGTACATGCTCACACTCACTCACATTGATCGTAGCTGTAAATAAACGATCACACTCACTCACATTGATCGTAGCTGTAGGTACATGCTCACAGTCACACTTGTCGTAGCTGTAGGTACACACTCACACTGACTCACACTGGTTGTAGCTGTAGGTACACGCTCACATTCTCATATAAACTAGTACAACTGCACTATTGTGGCAGTAGTATTTAGCACTACTTTTTCTGTCTGCTCCTAGGTTAAGCCTGACCTGCTCGTGACCTGTCCCCTCCCCACCGGACTCCACTATGATGACCTTCCCATCCTATTATTTACAATTATGCTTGCCGACACATACTCACACACAGTGGACACTGGGCATTACAGCACATCCACGGTCACTGGATTTCTATGTTGTTTTTAAGTGTCCTGGACACATCTCTAGCACAGCCTGTCCGTTTTGGGAGTGGATCCCTTCTTCTTTGCTTATCCCTGAGGTTTCTTTTTCCCTGGCTGGATTTTTTGAGTTTTTTCTTACCCTGATGAAGGGTCTAAGGAGAGGGGATGTTGTCTGGTGCAGTCTAAGCCCTTTGAGGCAGCTGTTGTTGTTATTTTGGGCTTTACACAAATAAATAATATGTGCTCAGCAATAAAACTTTTTTTCAGAGCAGAGCTGTAAACTCTCTGTAGAGTCTCTTGGGTTTCCAACCCACCTTTGTCAGTCTTTTGTCTTATTAGGGCTTCTTAGTAGACCTATTGTACTTTAATGATATGTCAAAACAGACCAAATGATTACCAGACCTGCTTTGGTGTCATTACAACTTTTCTGACAAATTATTGGAGTTTTTGCTAAACAGCTAAATAACTTTTTTTAGAATAATAATCCAATAAATCAGTAATAAATAAAAAGAGGTGACCTGCACAACAGGAAGAGATATTTTGTTAGCCAATGCCCACTCTTAAACTGGTAACCTTCTCCAGTGGGACTATGGATGTCTTTTGTTATCTACCTAATAGGTTATCAGCATGTTATTTATACAAATAAAGCCAATACAACCAACAATAGGAAGTCTTCAAAGCCACCCTGCCAAGTTCATGAAGACATTCTTCCACTGCTCATTCACAAGACCATATTCCAGCTTGTGTAGGGCATTATAATGCAATACTAGAATAAAGAAGAATCTTCTCCAAATGGCACAATTTCTATGGGTTCAAAATCCACCTGCTTTCTGCAGTTTTTTTAAAGTACTCCTATATAATGCGGGAGATATCAGTCACAGCCTGTCAGCTAATATTAGGACTATATATTTGAGACACAATTTTCTTGCAGACATCTTTTACAGCACTGTTGTTTTATACATTCGACCATGAGTTCACCTCACTGTGGCAAATTAGCCAAGTAGGCCAGGCACTTTAGGGACTCACAATCAATAAAATACACTAACCAAAGCACACACAGCAAGCAGTTGGACAGATAGACACTGTATAACTCCTCTCTATCTCGACAAATACGAGTCACATGTCTGCTGGAGGCATGAGGCTTCGTATCACACAGTAATCTGCTGAGGGAACAATCGCACCACTGTTTCTGTAGCCTGTCAGAGGCGAGAGGTATACCACGTCCCACTCCCACTCGCACTGCTAAAAAACACCCCACAGGTGCACAAACTGTGACAGCTAACATCCCGCAGAAGACGCCGAGGTGCCATCTTGACAAACTGTCTGGTGACGGCTGCGCAGAGTTCCTTTACATTGAGTGCCGTTACCAGAGGAACAGTGGCTAAAAGCTCCAGCAGTTACTTTAAGATAAAAATACCTTAATAGAAGTAAAAGTCATACAGTTCCTACATGACAAATAATAAAATCATTAGGTAAAGACTAAAGTTACTTTTTATTTAACGCACAAATACTTAAAGATAAATAACCATATTAAAACCAAAAAATGTGCCTGTTAGAATGAAATGCTCATTTAAAGAAATATAATAATTGAAATAGCAAAGTGTCTGCTTTGAACAAAAATACAAGAAAGTAAAAAGCATGTTTCAAGAAATGTAGTCTACTATCTATTCAGAAAAGTTTACTTAAGTTATTGTTACAGGGTAAATGGTTAACTGTGGTCATATACGAGCCAGATGGGCACAGTCATGTGAGGAAGACATTATAAAATCATGTGATAAAAGAAGAAAATATTAAGATTAAATCTATGGCGATTATGTGGAGCATTATCAACTAATCTTGTCTTGTCTTCTTGTAAAAAAGTCTGACAAAAGACTCAAAACTCCATTCATTCAAACACACAGATGCATACACACAAAATCTCTCCCCATTAGGTCAGCACACTTATTGAAGGGTCTTATTTATGACTTTTTAAAGGCGCCTTCTTTTTTTTTTTTTTTTTTATACAGAGGAACTGTGTGTGTGTTTTTGAAGTGCTTCAGTATTTGCTCTTTCACGGTCCAGACCCACATGCAAAGATCAATGTGTCATGCAGGCTATGTGTGATGCCAGCATTCAAAAGGCTAGCCACAGCCTTTCGGTCATTAGTGAGCGAGTTGGGTGTTTTAACACTGGTCACTGTGGCTTCTGAGTTGACTAATGCACAAATGAGAACCAAGCTTTGTATACATTTTCTCGACCATTGTAAACAAAAACCTGCCCATCTCCACTTTAAGGTCGGTAAAGGTCATGGATTATTATGTGACCTAAATATAAAATTAACATGTGACCAAAATGAGTAGGTTGATGTGCTGTCATTCCCTTGTCTCGTTAGTCCTGTAGATGTGTGCCATGTTATGTCAACCTACTTCCTCCATCACTGAAACAAACACTGCAGCCGCAGCCTCTTGTCCTCTCAGAGAGCAGCGGTAATGGATGGCATGCATTACCAATCTTAGCATTTAGCCCTCATTCCAGCATTAACCTACTTTCACCACTTCTTTGTCCTCATTCATCTTGTCTTTAAGATCACTCGATCTCAATGACATCAACCTGGACACAGATACAGAGAGTCTGGATCTTAGATTTGACTGCACTGTAAAATTGTACTGTACTGTGTATACATCTGTTGTATTGGTATTAGGGTTTATTTTTAGTTTTTTTCTCTATGTCTGGAACTATGGATGGAAATTGGCATTGTGCTAAAGTCGGCGTTGTACGTTGTGCATTGTACGTTCATTAATATGCACTGTCCAAACCAAATAAATGAATTAATAAAATGACTAAGACAGTCTGGTTTAATAATTAGTTCTTTTGAAGCAGAAATGTTTGGACAGTGAGTTACAGAACGTCAAAACAATGACATCCTGTTTCCAATCCTCATGGGAATAAAATGTCTTCAGGCTCTAAAGCAAAATGATTACCACAAATAACAGAAAATTAGTTTTTTGCGCATCAAACTTATAAAACACTTTTGGTGACTTATTCAGTTTTTGCATTTCACCAGCAACTGCTATTTTATGTTACAATACTTATCTAGTGGTTCCGAAAATATAAAGTGGATTCATTTTTTTTACTTTTTTACTAAAGACATAGATTTGAGTTGACCTCATCCAATTTTGAAGATTGAACTTGAGTTTGTCCTGGACTGACTTAAACCAGCCTTAGATCAAGGCAAAACCATTCTCATCTGAAATATTTTGTTCTTCCATCAGTCATTTGTAGCTTACACAGCATTACCACCAGCAACAATGCAAACCAATCCAGCTGCAACAATCCCTCCTTTGTCGAGCAACCATGCAAACCCTACACATCATTAGGGTCAAACATAAATCTGATTAGATAAACAATAGATAGATAAACAATAAAAACGTTTTTTCTTTTTGTTGTTTTATTTCTGTAAGAGGAGATGCAGGACTGTGAATCAACACCAGGAGGATGTTTCTCATATTTTATGCATTCAGCATATTAAACAGACCCGAGGAGGAATGTACAAAGTGCTCAAACATTTGGTTTATATTTCTTTCATCCCACAAGATTGCCATCTGTGGGCTTTGTCTAACTCTTTCTATACTCTTTTTACTCATATTCAACCAACACAGTGGCAACACAAGAATAATCAGCATCACAACATATACCATGGGGATTTTCATGTCACACCACATTAGCTACAGCAGGACATTTGAAGGGTGATGATTTTCAGAAGCCTGTCTGCTGTGTGTGTAGGCCTAAGCTGTAAAAATTGAACTATGGAGCTACTGAAAACCATCTTATTTTTATTGCTAAGAGGGTTCCTTTGCAACAGCTTTAGTCTTGTAACCTCACTTTTTATACCAGATAAGCAAACTTCATCATGTTTACCTACAACAATCAAGCCACACTTTCCTCTACAGCTTGCAAGGCACACTTAGCGAGTACTGTAAGAATTATTTTTGTATCGGTTATAGCGCTGTGAAACGTTTTCCTCAAGGACAGCAGACAAGAAATGTGTAAAGGTCCTAGTCCCACAAACTCAAGTGCTGAAGCTTTAGCTTATGCTATAGGGCTGCCTCTTTTTCGCTTTGTTTATCTGGTCATAAAGACGTCCTTGTTCTGAAAGCGGCTATTTTACATTTGGTTGTTCAGACATCTCTCTAAACTGTCCTGACCTTGTGTTTGCTCTCTACATGTACAGCCTTATCTTCACTTTCTTATAGGGAGGGATTGAAGATATTATCTATAGCTTTGGGAGGCAGACAGTGTGATGTCTTTATGGCAAACTGGTCCAAAGCATGGTAGATGAAAAGAAAGAGTATTAGAGGGCAATGTTAAGAAACAAAATGCTGCAGACACTTTAAATCAGAGCAGGCACGAACATGTAAGATCTGTTCAACTTTAGTGTGCTAAGAAAGCCCTCACCCTACTAGCTACATGTGTTCTTGAGATCTGGTTTGCTTCTTTGAAAAATGGAAGAAGACCTTTATTTTATGTTCTTTTTTGGTTCAAAGGGAGTTTTGTTTGAACCAAAGGCACACACACAAGTCTTTGTAAGGAGGTGAGGCTTAAGGCTAATGGGACGCTATCACAGGAGGACCACCAGGCAGAGGACTGCAGTCACAAACACACAGGCAATGGTCACACACACAAAAGCACACACAGCAGCACACCCTGATAGCAGTGCTAGCCCCAGGGCTTTGGTTTAGTCATTTCATCAATATGTAACTTGTCCTCATTGTCTTTTAACTAAGAACATGGCCCATTATTATAGAGGAAAGCCAGACAAGAAGAGCTATATGCAAATACATTTTAGATGTTACACACTGTGAGGGATTTTTTCAGGTTTAAGGAGAGTTTTGAATGATCCTTAGCCAATTGTCAGTTAGATTAGCAATAATATATAATAGAAGAAAGATCATTCATTTAACTGAGGCAGAGGACTGGACACCCATCACTGCTGCAACAAATCAGTTAGTAATGAATGAACAAAGTAAATCATAGCTCATCGACTTTTATTGATCTGGTGAAGAGGTTAACCCCCAACTTCATCCATAAGGCCTCAGGGCAAAGACCATGAAGTCTTTTTTCTCTGAGGCATGGACACATGCACAGTGGCAGCTTTAGAACACCGGAGGGTATAATTCAGTTGTAAAGTCAGGTTGTTGTGCAACTGAGCACGCTCAGTGGCTGTATTGTTGATAGGTGAGCTGCCCTCTTGTTGACACTAAAGCAATGAATCCCTACTTGTTCAAACAAGTCGTCCCTTTGTTTCTCCACTATATGGTTCATCTAAAATGATTTTCTGCCTTTAAGGTTTTGAAGAGAGAAGGTCGATGTTCCACATATTAACAATAAAGGTCAGGGAGTGCTGTGAAAAACACTTCAGAGACGAACAAGCTGAGGCACTCTTCGTTATTGTTGTTTATTGGGACATTAATCACTGTCAGAGCAGAGTATTAAAGGTCTGTGATGGATTCTGGCGACATGTTTGAACGACAGCCTTATTCCTTTAACAGGTCCTACTCCTTGTGAAGTTATGTCACCAATATGGCTCTTTTTCTTTAAAACATATTAAAGGAACCATGTTTGCATAATAATCTGACCTACAAGACCAAAGTAATACTCTATGATATGATACATAAATTAGACAAGTGTAAGCACAAGAACAGAAAAGGTACAATGAATGGCGTGGGTTAAAAGCTTTAGAGCTAACCCTAAGAGAGCTAACTTGTCTTTTACAAAGGGTGAATATTAAGCAAAATTGTTTAAAGACTATGACAAAAGGTCTATGAGTTTGCTTTTTTGTAGAAGTTTCTTCTCACTCTAGACCCTAGATTTACTATTGTTTTTTTTTGTTTTTTTAAATAAACCTATAGTGAACACAAAAAAAAACTCAGCTCCTACAACACTTTGTTAGTGTTTGATTTCATTGTTGGACAAATGCTTGGTGTCAGAGAACTACATTTTCATTTCAAAGTCTTGTTTCAACTTCTATGTGTGCGTTGGAGGTCCCTTTCTTATCACGGGGCTTGTTGAGCATGTCACTGTGTCAAACACGGCCCAAAAGCAGTAAACATGAGCGAGCACGAGGAGATGGTATAATGAAAATGAAGAGAGGAAAGTTATAAAGGCCTATCTGATATTGGCTCATGTACAATAGGAATGAGGCAACCACAATGAAGCACTTGTGATAATATCAGCTGAGTGCTTATAAATACATGTCAAATAAATCAAGATATGTTACAAATTTCAAGTAAAAACTGATAAGACCCTTTGCTCATATGATAAGCATTAAACACAATGTGACTCCAAATGTTTTCACTCAGAGGTTGTTCAGTTAGATAAAAAACAAGTGACTTGCTCTTTTCAAGGCATTGACATTGATCTACCTAAAATTGCATGTTTCATTAAAACACTTGTTTTTTGGAAAGTTAACTTAAACCTAAAAAAACAATGTGACATCTGGGCTAAATCTGTGACCTCAAAAATCTTGCAAATTCCATTGCAACTCTGGAATGATCTGTTTCTGCAGAAAAAAACTCAGACTGCAGTTTTACGACAGATGGCCAAAGTCTAGTGACCAAAAAAGTACAAGAACAAATGAATGTAATTTACCTTTTTCCTGTTTGTCAGCACAATTCGAGTTTACTCATTGGTTATTGATTGTAAAAATATTACACAAATGGTCCACTAACAGGAGTCAAAGTTTTTTCTCACAATTTTACAAACCTCTTTGATCTGTGTTATATTGATATACCGTAGATAATATCCACTTCTTTATCCACTGTTTCTTCAACAGCTTTGAACTGGTCAAAGAATGAAATTATACTATACGCTCCTGTAACTGATACATATTACAATAATATGTTTTAGTAATCTAAGGGCAGTGTAAAATATCACAGAGAGTTAGTCCCATTTGCTGTCGGTCACACTTACTTTTTTTCCTGCAGCGCCTTAAAGGAAAAACTGCACACATGAAGTAGCAATATTTACAACACAGCAGAAGAAACGTGCACATGGTCACATTGCAAAAACAAACAAGACGCCTGATAGAAGTTATCCACTGAGACGGGAGTCAGCCAATCCATCAGCGCAGCAGATAAACACATCTGGAACTGTCTAAAGCTGAGTTGGGCCCAAGTCAGAGCAACATCTGCTTTTACCGTCAGGTAAACATTTGACATTAACAGGGTTAGTGGGATAAAGACGGAAGAATCTTTTTATTAGTTTTTATTAGTCTGTGATCTCTAGTCTGGGCATGATGTTGTCTAAATATAGATCTACAACAATGTTATTATTATATACAAGTTTGAAATGTAAAGCCATATTAAATCCAGAATTATATAAAAAAGTAGTAGTAGGCCTACATCAAAATACTGATTACACTTAAAGTATATGAGACCTTTCACATTTGCTACATGAACTTTTTTTTGTTGCTTTATTCAGACATCTGTGACAAAGTCCCATTATTCAAGTTATCACTTTTTCATTTGTGTATTTATTTGTTCATTTTGCAACTGATTTACAATATACTAGACCTTACTATTCTGGGTTTGTTAAATACTTGAACCACCACATGGATGAACAAAGAGGACTTTCTGTGGCCATTTTGATACCTTGGTGACATTATGGGCTATACCATGGGGACAGGGTGAAACTGGGTTTGAGTTCTTTGAGATTTCTATGTATTTTGTATTTTGGTTTACATTTCTTTGATTTTTTGTTTTAGTCAAAACACAATAAATGGGACAACACACCTGTAAAAGTGATTGTTCACCTGCTAAATATTGGACAGGTATTTTTACCTACCTGTTGAAGGAATTGTAATTACCTGAAGGTGTTCCTTACCTGTGGGTAGGGTATAAAAGGGAGGTGGGAAATGCATTCAAGACGAGAAAAGAAAGTGGCAGACCAGAGGGCAGCTGCTGGAAGCTGGTTGAACAAACTCATAATTGCAGAGTAAGTTCTGAGTTGATAAAAAACAAATGAATCCAAACTGGGTAACTTTGGGGTCAGCTGTTATCAACTTTCTCTCTCAACTCAGGTTTAAACCCTAAACCATTGATCACTGTGTGTGTCTGTGCAGTGAACACCCAATATACAGTAGAGTACATCAACATGGAAGAAAAAGGGGGCGTGGCTATTTCTGCTGTGAATCAGAAAGCTACATAGTCACAGCCAAAAACAGCTGAAAAAAACTGATTCTAAGTTTTAAGACACTCTCAGACCATCTGAACAACTCTTATGGTCTCATGACATATTTTGTGATGTTTCTTACTAAGTGTACATTGTTTTGACATTTAAGCATGAAAAATAAATGTAAATGATGAATCAAAAACATTTAACACATTTTGTAATAAAACTTGTGTGACTAGAATTTAAAAACATTGTGGCAGCCAAAAAAAAAAAGGTTTAAAGATTCAACGTCGGATCCATGTGACTTTGCTCACATCTGATTGGTCCACTTTGGATTTGCGGACTCTAAACCAAAACTAAACCTGCTCCAGAGCAGGCTAGCTGTTACCATGGAGATAAACCCAAACCACTTTCTGCAGCCAGAAAACTCAGCGTGTGCTCAAACTACCTGAACCGGCAACAGGCCTCAGGAGGCACCATTGTATCTGTGTAGATGTGGGGTTGTCCTAAATTGAGTCAATTTCTGTTTTATTTGTTCTGTTAAGACGTGTTAACAGTTTATTTCAGTACAGAAGACTTAAGGTTTACCATATTTTTAAATAGGAATGTGTTTTGAATAAAATGTTCGCTAAAGTACTGAGTCTGCCTCTCGCTTCGATGCTTTGGCTACCCTCCTCACATTTTAATTATTTTACAAAATATATTACGTTAAAAAAATTTAAACTTAAACCTAAAGTTCCCCTCCCCAAACCATTTTGCCTTAAACTAGAAATAACTCTGATATAAGTATCAAGATAGTACCATTGTGTGAATTGTTTCAAAACTCTACAATAGGCAATAAATATAATTGTTTAAGAGACAAGTCAAATAAATGAATGTCGGCCTTACTGTCTTCTTCCTTCCTCCCTCTGTCCGTCCTCCTTCAGCTCGTCTACATAAAAAGAGGAGGGGTGTGAGTGCTCTCAGACTCCTACAAACTGAGTACACTGAAGGACAAGTCAGTGCAGGAGACGAGACCACTACAGGCTGACCATTTCTGATGCAGATGTGAAGTGTGACCACGCACAACTGTGGTTGGACATGACGCTCACAACATCCCTCCACTTTGAGACTCTTTTTATGGCCTGAACGTGTTTCTGAAGAGATTTGAGGAGAGGAGCCTAAGCTAGAGCATTTCTGTAAATTATTAGGTAAGTCCAGCTTAAAAGACAAAAATGTCCTATTTGTCCAAATAAAGAAAAAGTGAGTTTCACCACAATGTGCTTTGGAGCTTTGTTTATTTTACATTTTAACTTTTCTTGCAGTCTCTTTAAGAAAACTCAAAGAGGACAATTTGGATCTTACAATTTAACACAAGCAAACGTCACAATGAAGACACTTAATGTTATCATCATCTTGGAGTTACTTCTCTTGTCGGGTTTAATGCTCTTGGCCAATGGGCAGCAGCTGGAGCCAAAGAGACCCCGGGAGCCTCTCTCCGTCACCCAGAGGTCCGGGCTGGTCGAGAGAGATCTGCAGAGTCCAGTGAGGCCTAACATGTCCATGCCTCGTCGCCGCCTGCCACCAATGTGCACCGGATCCACAGAAATCAGAGACACATTTAAGTACATCAACACAGTGGTGTCCTGCCTGGTGTTTGTCGTGGGGATCATTGGCAACTCCACACTTCTGAGGATCATTTATAAGAATAAGTGCATGAGAAATGGGCCCAATATCCTCATCGCGAGCTTGGCACTGGGAGATCTGCTGCATATTATTATTGCCATTCCTATTAACGTTTACAAGGTGAGAGAAAAATACCAGACAAAATGTTTTATTCTAAACTGCAAAAACTTTGTATTGGACAGTCCACATATGTACATAGAAAAAATATTTACAAATTCAGTTCAAAATCTGTGAGAAAATTGCCTACATTTTTGCTTAACTGGTAAAATGTCAGTATTAACATGACTTAATAAAGCCATATGAAAGATTAAAAGCTGAGCATACTATATAAATCTCCTACACAGGTACACACCCTTCAAGGGGGCTTTAAACTAGTTATTACTTCACTGGTTTTGAGCCTGTCTATATCCTTTTAGGTCTCTGGTATGTTATTATCTGAAGGGGTCACTGGATGTGTGTGCAGGAAAGAGCGGTCCGGTGTGTTTGTATATTTGACCAAAGGGGGCATGCAAGTGAAAACAACAGGTCACGGTTTGCATACCAGAGCAAAGACAGGAGAAGCCCACTGGTATAAGAGATACAGGCCCCACATATGATTCTAATAATGAACCCTCTCTAGACATCATATACTAGAAAGAGGGCTCGAGTTACTTAGGTGTTACAATCACACAGAAGCCTAACAGTATTATGAGGATGTTTAAAATAAAACAAGATCACTGTTTGTTGGATATGAGAGGCGAACGCGCTGTTGTTGGTTAATTTATTTCAGTCCCTTTTATGGTCTAACTCTGGTGGTTCTCTCTCTGCAGCTCCTGGCAGAGGACTGGCCGTTCGGCGTGACACTGTGTAAACTGGTGCCGTTTGTGCAGAAGGCTTCAGTGGGAATCACAGTACTGAGTCTGTGTGCACTAAGTATCGACAGGTGAGAACACATCAGCAACAAGTGACCCTTTTAATCTAACCCAAGCTCCAACAGTTAAAAGGTGGAGGTCAGAGATGTGTAGCTTCTGAGTTTATTTAGTGGCTATAAAGTCACATTTGCTCTAACTAATTTTTAAAATCACTGCTACAATCATGGACTCAATCGAATCAAGAAAAAGAACAGGAATTTAATTGAAATGATAACTAACTAAAATAAAGTCTGGACTTTTTCATTTGATGGGGCTCAGGTATCGTGCTGTGGCCTCATGGAGCCGTATTAAAGGCATTGGTGTGCCAAAGTGGATGGCGATTGAGATTGCCCTCATCTGGATACTATCCATTGTCCTGGCTATCCCAGAGGCCATCGCCTTTGACATGATCACAATGGACTACAAGGGGGAGCATTTAAGGATTTGCTTACTACATCCAATGCAGAAAACAGGCTTTTTGAGGGTAAGCATCACAGACACAAGGACTGTGGAGGAAAATATGTTGACACAGCTGAACATCTGGTTATAGTATAACAATTTGTTGCAAAAAAATATATAATCATACCTTGAAAGCTCCTCTAGGGGTTAGATAGAGTTTACAGTCATAAAGCAATGTCATAAAAAATATTAAAGACAGATATCAGGGGAGTTATGGTTCTCAAGGCCAATGGAAAGTTGTCATCTAGTCTGTGTGCTTGGAAACCTGTGCATTCGCATGTCTTCAAACAACCTAAGAATAACAACAACAGGCCACTAAAATGCCTCTGAGGTCCTCTGATAAATTGGGCTTCAAATGCACCTCAACGTGTCAGAATGTGTGACCCACCCACGGGTCCCCGTCTCATTCACAGCAGGTCACTTCACATTTGTGCAGTTTGCTTCCTACATGCTTCACCTACACTCTGGAGAAGATGTCTGTGTAAAATCAAATACTACTTTTTTCCCCTTTTTTTTTTTAACCCTCTGCAGTTTTACAAGAATGCAAAGGATTGGTGGCTGTTCAGTGCATATTTCTTTCTGCCATTGGCCTGCACTGCAATTTTCTACACCCTGATGACCTGTGAAATGCTGCGAAAGAAGAATGGAGTCCAGATTGCTCTTAGTGATCACCTTAAACAGGTTTTACTACTAAACCTTTACTTTTACATATGAACATCTTTGACCAACAAGAGTCTTAAATGTATATTGCTGACATTGTTTAGCGGAGGGAGGTGGCTAAAACCGTTTTCTGCCTGGTGTTGGTCTTTGCTCTTTGCTGGCTGCCTCTCCATCTCAGCCGCATCCTCAAACACACCATCTATGACGAAAAAGACCCAAATCGCTGTGAACTACTCAGGTATTACAAAACACAATGCACATTCTTAAATTAGACACATGTTGTCATGTTCAGAGTGTCTCGAGGCTTTGTGTCCATCTCTTTTAGTTTCTTCTTGGTGTTGGACTACATTGGCATCAACATGGCGTCTGTAAACTCATGCATCAATCCCATCGCTCTCTACATGGTCAGCAAGCGCTTCAAAAACTGCTTCCGGGTAAGACTCTGAGCAAAAGGATCTACAAAAAAATCTTTTATAATGTGGTTTCACAAGGTTTAACTTTTTGTTCTAGTCGTGTCTGTGCTGGTGGTTTCTGCCGACCGAATTGTTGATGGATGAGAAGCAGTCTTGCATAAAGATGAAAGTGTCAGATCGAGCCATTCACCAGAGCAACTCCATACTGACCAACAGGTCCACTACGGCCTGAGGAGGTGAAGCTGATGAAAGGAACTGACAACAAAACATTTAAAATGAAAACCGTTTGAGGGAAGATTAATGAGGTCCTTTCCTTCAACAAGGAAATCCCAGAGAAAACTGACTCTAAATTTAACAACGCGCTGCATTCAGCATTGTGTTTGAGGATCAAAAATGCTGCATTATATGTGAAGTAAACTGAACGTGACAAAAATGTATAAAAAATAAGCACGACTGAAGAAAGCAGTGTTGTGGTAAGGTGAAAGGTCGGTTAGCGAAGACAGCTTATTGGGCTCACAGCCTGGATTGTGAATGTTGTTTTTATTTTTACAAAGAAATGTGTGATGTACTTATTGTAGTGATGCTGGATAAATACTGATCAAAATGATAAAGCTCTCCTATAAATTATGTGAAAGGCATTGTTTCAGGGCCATGACCATAACAGTCTTAGTATTAACCTCCATCACATATATACAGTAATTAGGTTTGATGGACAGAGTACTCCTGCTTTGGCTGAGAGTGATATAATTCAGTGCCAAAAACAGGAAGTGTGTTGCATTAGAAAACAGTTACATAGGAACTCAATAATTATAATTTTACTACACAGTATTATCTGCGAGTGGATTGGTCAAAATGGATCACAACATGGTGGCGGGTGAAAGACACGTGCCTGAAGGCAACAGAATTAAACCTGGAAGCTATAAAGCAGTGTAGCAATGAGCACCATTATTGAAAATCAATGGTGGCCATAATTTGTAGATCCATATTGAGGAGCCATAAAAACATCACGTGGCTTCTGCCTGTTGGCTGACCAATGTGTTCCTGTTCCCTCATTAGAAAGCAGATGTAAATTGGTCACCGGACAGAAGCCATGACTAAACCTAGTATTTGACAATGGGACTCTGCATTGTGTATTCTTTTCACTTGTTAAATTTTGTGTCTTTGCCACTTTTTATTATTGAACTACTGATGTTAACTGATTTGCGGTGTGAGACCTGTATATTATAGTCAACAATCATAAATCTATTAATCTATGTATGTGTTAATGGGGCCAACAGTATCTCAAATATACCTCAGCTGGTCTAGAATGAGGAAGGGTGTCTTTTGCAATAAATATTTGTTAAAAATGATCTCTGCCACAAACTCTTGTGACTATGCTTTGTGCAAGTGTTGTTGCATGTGTGGATTTGATTTAAGCGTGACAAGACTCAAATCATGTGATGCTTGGTGCTAACACAGAACACACAGTAATCTCTCTTGCTTTTTAGCCTCATTTACAAACAGCTTTGACCCGAGGACGGTCCTCAAGCTAAACCAGTGTCACACATGACACATTACTTGTCAAAGATGCTCTCTTGTTAAAGTCTCTTTATTTCTCTTCAACTACTTTTTACTCACCACTTTCTTGTCCACTAAGCTCCATTTTCCCCTTGTCGTTTTCTCAGTGCACATTCCTTTCCCTGTTACCCCTCTGCTTCTGTTTTTCTAGAGCGTCTTCAAACAATTCAGTGTGGTTTGACTTGAACTCAATGCCAAGGGTGCTGCAAGCAGCCCAAAGTTAAACTAAAACGAAATGGCATTCAGAACATTCCACACTAAATTATCTCCCATTATGATCCCAGACTTTGCAAATGAAATCCAAAGACTTGTTCTTGGGTCAGTTTAGATTTCTGCTATGCCAAAATAGATAAATCATATAAAAACAAACATAAAAAGACTTGTACAATAATCAGGACTGAAAGCCAGAGAGAATACTCACTAAATCAGACTAGTTTATTTTAATTAGCCTAATGTAGCTTCAAATTCCCTCGTTGTGTTGTGCAAACCTCTGTTTCAAATTACATTTACTGCCGAGAGATGCCGGGTCTGATTTATGGACTTTTGGCAAGAAGTAACACCCAAAAGAATTACAACAGAGTGAGTAGCATTTTAAAATCTATTTTCTTCTTTGTGGATATATCCCCTCGGCTCACATCATGGCTCTTAATGATTTTTTTTTCCTTCTTCAGAACAACAAATATTCAGCACAATTAATGGAGGGCATCTGAGCAAAAGAAAACAGACAGATCTTTGTTTGTTCAGCTACAGCTAATAATGATATTAGACCAGGCAGTAGCTGGGGTTTAAAGTCACTTTCATTTCTATTAGGAGCTGGGAAATAAGCAGCAGAAAACACAGCAGATGGATGTCAAAAGGGTAATGAGAAAACAAGGCTCAGTGAGAATAAAGGCTACAGTAAACTTTTAATAGAGTCATCCTGTAAGCTCTGCAGAGGAGGTCTTTGCAAGACACTCAACAAAGATTTACTTTATCTGTTCTCCTACAGTATGTGCACTAGCTGACTGCGGATATAGACAAGCATGCCACAGACCGTTTCTCTACCTCCAACATCTGTTTAAAGCTGTGGAAAGTGCCAGAAGACTTAATAGTTAAAGGCACTGTGTCTCGCAAATCTGGTTTGGTCCCTTTTCTCCACACATTCTTCAAAACCTTTGTATGTTCTGTTTTAGCAGACAGTGCTCACAAACATTTAGCAGCATTATTACGAACGATAACGTGGACTAAAGTCTCTGACACGTAAGTGTGTAAATCTCTTTAAGTCTTTTTAAATAATTTGCGACCTCGTCAGAAGTCATCTGTAGCTCCACACTTAAGCTGATAAAGTTCTTCAATCCCGGCTTTAAATCTTAATGCACCTGACACAATTGTAATCAGTCAAATGCATAGGCTTTAAAGATTTGTTGACTCTGTCCTTAGTGAATATTTATTCTGGATTTAAATCAGTGAGGAGATCTTTCTTACTGTCTGTCTCCTAACGAACAGAAAGAAAATATCTGTTTTGGGTGAAATCCATCCAGGAAAACCCTTCAGGGTAAAAATCTTTTGAACCAAGCTCAAACCAGCCTCTATGAGCCACAAGTGAAGGCATGTGAGGTGATTTTTTTTATATCTATAAGATCCTGCCTTAAGACCAAAATTGACATTGCAGGTCTTCAGGAAAACAATGTGCGGAGACGTACAGATGTCTCACACACACCACAGTGGAGCAACATCAACAGAAGGTGAGCAGACTCGACCCGGCAGCAGGAATTCATCAACAGAGGCGCACCGGGGCGTTTCTTTCATCTTTGATCATTCTTCCCCACCATCAAATGTTCAGCTTTTTGACAAAACCTTATACTTTTGATGTACCACCTCTTTCAAGACCCCTTGGACAGCAGGACAACAAATCATGCAGCGAACACAACCAGCCATTTATATGAGCCACAGATCCCGCCTGTGGAGTGTAGAGAGAGCCTGAAAAAAGGACGTGCCTCATAGCAGCTACTGAACACTGACAGCACATCAGTCAAGGTGTATGCAAATGTGTTTATTCATTTATCCCATGGACTAAGAATGATGGGTTCCACGCAAATTGAATTTCTTGCAGGTATTCAGTTTTTCACATTTTCACATTTTCTCATTTTCGCATGGCCTCACACACGCATACTGTAACAATCAAATCCTACCCTCTGCCACTTTAGAAAATCTTTCAGGGAGTTAACCATATTTAAAGCCAAACCAAGCATGAGAAGCATTCCTGAATTGGCCCAATATCCAGCGTAAGACAAATGTTAAAAAGATACAAAGTGAGGCTAAAACTTCAAAGGCACCGAAACATGACAAACTACCTTTAGTCTAAGAATAATGTAACCTGAAGTTATTAATGAGATGGAGATAAAAAAATTAAATTTGCAGTTGGCTTTGTTAAGACTCTGTAAATGTATTTATGTAAACCTGACTTTTAATTACAATATTATATACCACACCTTAACTATTTTACAAGTTAACAGGCTTTGAGTAATCTCCACTTGTTTGAGAAATTGATCAATAGATGGATTTCTCTTGATAATGTAAACAATCTAAAAAAATCCTCCTCGTCTCATTCCAGCTGTGTGAGACTGTAGGCCCATATACGTTTAACACTTTGATCATTCTCCACTTATTAGTCCTCAGAAAACCACAGTTTTTTTTTTGTCTGGATAAAAAACTGAAAAAATAAAAATGTCTGAAGCAATGTCTACACTAATGCATTTTTTATTTTCCTAAAAGATGAATTTTGTTAGTTCATCCTAATTCAGCCCAAACTCAAAACTCATATTGTTTAGCTATTCTGAAACACTCAAGTGTAGACACCATGGGAAAATACAGTCTCAGCTATACATTTTAAAAGAAATATATAATATTGTGGAAATCTCCTAAGAGCCACACTAGCCACTGCTTTTCTTCCTGGGTCCAGAAACTCATTATGTACTCATTATGTATCCTTGAGATTTGTGCTTTTGTTATTAATTTAGCAGTGTAGAGCTCAAATTTTATAAATATATTAATGCTTCACCTGTTTGCAAATACAAATGTAGGCTCCTTTTTACTTGTCTATGCTAACTTTTGCCACTAGGGTGCATAAGGGACTGAATAAAGACTGTCCTTCAGTTTAAATGGGTCTATTCTGACATTGTGGGCACACCTTTTTAGCCACATGAGTTTTCCTGTGCACAAGCCTTTAAAACATCTGGTTTAGTTTTAACTTTACATACTGATCATGGTTGTCTCTGGATTACTGATAATAAAATGATTGTAACACTACTCCCACCCCTTGAATTACTAATATTATCTTAACTCCAACCTAATATAAACCATATGGTTGTTTGCAGAAATGGCCGTTTGTTGTCTGTCAGTTGCTTTACATTGCAAATAGACCCGTGTTTACATTTGCTGCGCTCTGACAATGGTCACTATGGGTTACCTTAACTCACAACACAGGTAACCAATCACAGTTTAAAGGGAGGGGAGTTAACTGGGAAAAAAAGAGGAAGTAATATCTGACAATGATTCTAGAGAAGACAAAACACGGTCTACGCTGATATAAAATCCATAATAGACACACCTGCCAAAGGCAAACTGATCCCAGGTCAGTGTGCAGAATCTTTTCTCATGGAATAGGAACAGTTTCTGTTCTACGAGCCAGCTGTTGCTCTGCCACAAACAAAGTCAATGCATGAACATAAGGTAAGTGTCATGCTTTTAATTAATTGATGAAATCACTGTCTGTCTGAAAAAAAAATAAAAAAATCTTTCAGACAGTATCTTTCTCTTATGGCTAAAGTGCATAAGAGAAAGTGAAAGTATTTGAAGGGCTTTTAGTTGTCTTGGTCTGTTTATAAAATGCTCTCAGAACATGTTTTAATCAAACACCTGCATATCTTTTAAACGGCAGAGGCGCTACAAATAAGCAATGTTTGTGGTAGCCACCTTCACTGTTCTTTTTTCCACAGTCTACATTTTTCTTCTGTTCATTTTACAAGGCCTGCTAACCCAAGCAACAAGAAGGGCTTATCAGCTGCTGCTTCACTTAGCATACTGTTATCAGCCTGGCCTAGTTCACACACAAATACACAGCCAATGCTCCTCTCTGTCAAAGACGCAGCACTGTTTCTATATCAGTGTTTGACTCAGTCACACACACAAACTGAGGAATGAATGTTATGGTGCTTATCAGTGTCCTTAGGGGCCTGGCAGACACTTCACAGAGCCGGGGCCACAGAGACAAACATATGTGAAGGGAGTGCAGATGAACAAAGCTCCATACTGTTATATATATATATATTTATATATAAGAAACCAACACATACAGCTTGTGAAATGCAGTCAGGGAGAGTCACCACCAAACACACTAAAATGTGTCAAACGCAGACAGCCTATTTAATCTGTAACAAGGTACTTCTGTTGCTGTTCCACACTGACAACTCTTATTCGTTATTTTTTTGTATTTCTATGCCACTGAAAAGATCATGGCATCTTGCCATGCTGTAATCCTGATTTTCAAGTTGGGGAGCACACACCGCATTATTGGGAACTTGTGTTGCAGTTCAAAAGAAAGCTACCCTTCATAAGTTCACATTAAATCAAAACAGGTTTTTGTTTTTGCTCAAGCAAATAATATTTTTAAACTCTGATGGGTAAGTCAGATGCTATTTTTTCCTCTTTTGAGCTGCAAACAACAGAGGAAGTAAAAAATGAGAAGGACACTGCTGGCAAAGATGTTGGCAGTGGTTTGGTGCCGAAACTCAGGAAGTGGTGCCTCCTAACTGAGCTGTGCTTCCTGTGTGATAACTGACCCCCTCATGTTGTGCCTCTATTACACGCAGTCTTTCGCGCTTTGGCAGCTGAAGTATGCAAAACTAACAAAATGCTTTCAACCAAACAGATTACTGGAATTAAAATGTAGGAGTGCTGAATTATTTCTACAGTTTTGTTCAGATGGACTCTGGTATATTCTTTGGGTTAAGGTACGTGCAGTTATATTTACAATAGAAATTACGAAGAGGCAGAGGCCTTGTTAACTGCAGCAAATAGCAAAACAAACCAGCAATGGTTGTAAACCAGTTTCAGAACATGGAGATAAAAAAAGAGTAAGAGGGGCAAAGCTAAAACACAGTGTGATTAAAGAACAAAGGGAGTAAGGGAGTTGTTTTACTAAGTGCCATTCACAGTCATGTAAGGAATGTCTGTACATAACAGCTCTGTAACCTTGAACACTGGGCAAAGATGTGATGTTTCAAGTTCAGCACCAGCTCCTGCCTCCCCCTCTGTGCTCTGCACACGCAGCCCGAGAAAACATTGCAGCGCAAACACTTCCTTCCTGTCCCTCTTTCAGAAGTATGATAAGAGAAAAGTAGTCAGATAAACGGCACAGGAAAGGAAAATTCTTCTCTTAATGCATCTCGTGGGGACTGTATATTGAAAATGGTTACATTACCACATAATAATTACTGTAAGTGTGATGTTGTATGCTGTCTAAAACTAAAAAACCCTCACCCTTTCATATACAAACATGTTTTTCTTTGTTCTTCTTTAGCAGGTTCGGTCCGACCACAGGACAGTTAAGCAGCCCCCACTTCCTCATCAAGAATTGAGAGCATGAGTTTCCTGTGACGCCTCTGTGTCTGTGGTCAATCAGTAAACTCTCATCAATGTTCTTCATTACTGCTCAGTTACACTGCATGGACAGAGACTGGCCTCAACGTCTCCAAGGGAACACATACCTCTGATTGACAATAGTTAGCATTTGCAGCAGGTGACTCTCCTCTAAACCTGGATCAGCCTGGATATAAAAAAAAACAAAAACTGTTTTCAGTGCTCTTCCAAAACAAAAATGCTGTAATTTAGTTTAAATTTTTATTTTTTTACGTTTTCTTTTTCTTTTGATATTCAGCCATGCTACAACAGTCAGAGCTCATCTTTGATTTTGCAAGTGACCATGTTAACCTGTCACAGGTGAAATTCTAAAACTAATTATTTTTGTTTGCTCTTTTAAGCATATATTAAACTAACTTGTATATGTGTGTGTTGCAGCTGATGGGCTGTCCTGATTACCCTGCGGTGATAGTAGAGCAAGTTCCCCATCCACACCTGCTCTCCTACTCGGGTTTAGCCTGTGAGCAGTCCAACAAAGAGGATCAACAGCATCTGCTCAAAGGTCTGTCCACAAAGGCACACAAACACACGCTCGCTATCTACCAGCAGGGTACGACACATTAGAAACTCGTTGTTCAGTTAAGACGATGTATAATGGACCTTTTACGTGATTAAAGTAACAGGTAACTCGTGGTGGTTGCAGATTTGGCGCATGCGCAATCACAAGCGCTGAACACGGCCACTCATGGAAAAAAAATCAGGAAGTAAAACAAAACATTCCTGGCTCGTGTCTGTCTCTGTCTGGGAGAGTCAGTCAAATAACCATAATAGGATGTAGAAGTGGTCCGTTTAGGCTACAGCACCAATGCTATAGCCAGTTCTATATCAGTCCTTTATGAGTAAGTGGGTTTGCGGTAGCGGCATTTTGTTATTTCTTTGTGAGGAAGAGGAGGAGGTGGACAGCGAACTAAAAGTTATACATGTCTTGAATGCTATGCTAATTTAGCTAAGAGCAACTGCAACAGAGTCACACTTGACTTAATTTAACTTTTAGAGGTGTTGCTTGTTTGGTGACAAGACAACGACAGTCTTTGTTTAAAACAAGTTTGTTTAGTTTTTAAAAGGGCCTGTCTTTGTTATGGACAAAATAAAGCTCCCACCAAACAGCTGTTCGCAGATGTTTGCTAGCACAGCGTGTAGCATCCTTGGTTACTGTGATGATGTTTACTTAGGCTTGTTTTACTAATTAAATATTACAATTGTAGTATATTTTACTTTGTGGTGGAGGATGTGAAACAGGATATTTTGTTAAATTGAGCATTGAGGTAATTTAGTATAACACCTCAAACAAAATGCAAATCTTAAAATGTCTTCCTCTGGTTTAAAGTGGAGACATATGAAAGTGGAGAAGAAGAAACCATGGAGACACTTGTTGCTGCTGACTCTTTTCTGAACATGGACTGTGCCGACACGCTCTCCCTGGAAGAGCACTACTGTAAGCGCACTTTTTTTCCTCCTGTTGCAGCAGGTTATGTTAGACTATGAAATTATATTTTTAGACATGGTGGTCACAGGACTGTTTGCTTTCATTAAATCTGTTTATGTCCTCCTGCAGCCCAGACCTTTCTACCCTCTCTGGGTGATGTCATCACTGCTCCGGTTACCCAGGTGACAGTGTCAGCAGAGGGCATTGTGGGAGCTGTCAACCAGCAGCAGTGGCACAATATGCACCAAGAGAAGCCCTCAGCACCACTGCAGTCCAAAAAAAGAGGTCAGCCACTGTCAGCTCATCTAAAAAGGAAGCTCTATTTTTATTTATTTATATGTATGTATGTATGTATTTTATATAAATTGGCATTGCTTTTATATAGCGCTTTTCCACCTAGTAGGCACTCAAAGCACAAATGTTATGTATTTATTTTTTTCTCAGGAAGAAAACCCAGAAACCGGAGGGCTGATTCTCCCACACCAGAAATCACAGTAAAAAAAGACAGATACAACAAAGGTATAGAACAAACTGAGGTAAATTTAGGGTTAACCATGGGTATAGGGTATCACAAAGCTGGTTCACTTTCTATCTTGATCTCTAGGAAACATACACTGAATGTCTAAATTACCCCATAGCAGGTTAAGTACCCGATATAAGATTGAAACATGGCCCACTGACTAATTAGTTGTCGGTGTGAAGGTGGAGGTGAAAGATGCTGCGTGGAGAGAGAAAAAAATCTCCACAAGCGGCAGCTGACTGGAGCTAAACATACAGCGAGCATTAATTTTGACTACCAACTATGTAAAATTATATAAAGGGAAGCTTTAACTTATAAGTTTATACATGTGTATACTAAATATAATTACGCCAGAAAGGGTTTACTTGTCAGCATTCAATTGAGGTCCACTGATTAATAGACCATTGATTAATAGACTATTTTATTCAGTCTGCGGTGTTGTTCATTTTGCCTGAGTTTAGTGTTGTTTTGCAATGGTCTTCAACCTGTCAATGTGATGTTAAGTCCCGATCTCTGCCTTATTCACATGAGCGTGCTTACCGATCTACAGAGAAACCCAGGGTTAACTCAACAAGATGGTAACCTGCTTTGTGATATCACTTATCCCACTTGTCTAACCGGGTAGGAAAGACGTATCATATGAGTAGGTTCAGGTCCCAGGAGATTAGTGTCTCAGAGCATTTAAGAATTATATACAAGTTTTTAAAATCCCCTTTTCAAAAGAGAATAGTCAATATAAATGAATATAATTTACTGTATGGTGCTACATACTTTGACATTTAATTTGTTCCTTATTTGTTTTCGAAATTTGTACTTGCTGTTATTACATTTACACAGTCATTTAGCAGACGCTTTTATCCAAAGCGACTTACAAGAAAGGAAAACAATGGAAGCAATTTTAACAACACAAGGTAGCAAAAGGTATAAGTGTACCAAAACCAGTCAGTGAAAACCCAGCACAGTATACAAAGCTTTTTTGAAAAAGAAGAAAAGGAATAAATAAAAAACAAAGTAAAATTTAGTGTTTGTCAGTTAGATGCTGACGGAAGAGATGTGTTTTCAGGAATTATTAAATAAGAACATGAATTTAGGTCAGTTGAAAAGGATAAGATCAGTAAATCATCTTTTTTTTTTTTTTTTTTCAAAAGCTGAATCTCTAAATCAGGGCCTCTTCATCTCACTATTCATCCGTTGTTAGTCCCCCAACTAGACTTATGTTGTTTGCAGGCCTAGATGTGTCATTTGCATTACATCTGATTTCACTAGGGTCTAATTTTAATCAATGTTCCCCTCTCATTATTGTTCCTCTGTTTGTGTTTAGGAGGAAACACACTGTATCTGTGGCAGTTCCTGATGGAGTTGCTACAAGACAGACAAGTCTGTCCTCGCTACATCAAATGGACTAATCCCCATGAAGGGATCTTCAAGTTGGTCAATTCAAAAGCGGTTGCCAGACTCTGGGGCAAACACAAGAACAAACCTGACATGAATTATGAGACGATGGGTCGAGCACTCAGGTACTAATACTGCTGTTATTGTAATGTAAACAAGTAATAGTTTTGGTAACTTGACATAATGTGTTTTTGTGTAGATACTACTATCAGAGAGGCATCCTCAATAAGGTAGAAGGCCAGCGTCTCGTCTACCAGTTCACCCAACTGCCCAAAGATATGATTTATATCACTGATGTAGAAGGCACCAAAGAAGAGGAGGAAAACAGCACTGATGAAGCTGAAAGTGATGGCTCTGACGACAGCACAATTTCCTCTAGTGACCAATCAGTCGAACCTGATGAAGTTTCCCCAACTCCACTGAAAAGAATGTCTGTACGAGCCTCTGCTCACCGAAAGACCAGGCATACCCCAAAATCACCTGTTCAGCGTGAGACGGTGCTTAGAGCAGCCAAAACCAGCCTCATCCAGGAGCAGCATTTGCCCATTGTCTCTGCAGAGATGCTTCGGACCCTCCAGAACCTGCAGAAGGTCCGGTCTTTGCAGCCATCTGGTCACGGATCGGTCTTCAAAACCGCTCAGCTGCTGGGGAGCTTATGCGAGCGGCAGGCTGCAGCTGAGGTGGCAGTGGACAGTAAAGGTGCTTCAAAAGCACACAATGCGCTCAACACAAGAGAGAAAAAGTCACACTGTGAAAAAACAACAGTGGAAACCTCATAGCTGGTTCTTTTAACTAGCCTCGCTCAGATTTATAAAGAACACCACCTACTATTGAACACTTTACAGACTCAGAACCAGTTATCGATCCACTTCATGATGTTTAACGTCTCACCAAAACTTTCTGTAGCCTATAAAACCTTAAAAAAATTATTTACTTTTTTAAGCACAGGTACCTACTCTGTTGGCATAAATAGGTGCCCTCAGTTGCATCTCCAGTGACCACTTGTGATTGAATCTCACCATCTTAAAGAAAATGCAAATGACACTGAAAAATACATTGTGCTTAACTAATAGAGAAAAAAATCTTCAAATAGCTAATGATCATCTAAATTAAATTTGCTATTGTGGACAAATGCCTTCAAAGAGGAATTTAAGTGTTGGTGATTCACATGCAACTGTATAAAATCTGAGTGAACT
Organism: Neodontobutis hainanensis; assembly: GCA_024349245.1. Classification (NCBI taxonomy): domain Eukaryota; kingdom Metazoa; phylum Chordata; class Actinopteri; order Gobiiformes; family Odontobutidae; genus Neodontobutis; species Neodontobutis hainanensis. Next base: position 1,310,244 of record JALDNG010000013.1, on the reverse strand, counting down.
TCATAGATTAAGGATTTTATTTAAGTAGACCATATTAATGGGTGTTTTGAGTTTTATGTGAATCTTTTTGGTGCCCTCTTTAGCAAGTGGCCATCTACCTCTGAATAGAAAATATGGAAAGGGAGCAAAAATTTGATTACAGGTAAGTGAGATTCAGTCACAATTCTTTTAGGATGCAATGAGATACCCTCCAGGATACAGAAGACTATAAAATCTTATGATGACCTTACTTTTATCTCAGTCTTATTTAACGGTTTAATGACCTTAATTATTCATCACCAAAGTTATATCCACTGGACCTTTGCTGTGTTTGCCGACACAACTTATGCTTGCACTCCAGCTCCTGATCATGGAGCTTTTTTCTGCTGATCACACTGTGCACTTCTGTTCTCAGTCTTACCCTTGTATCTATTTACTCTTGCATGCTTATTATTCTCTGCCTTAAAAATGGCTTTGCACTAAAGTTTGCTCCTGCTGTTAATTCTTAAAGTGCCTGAAGACTGGTTGCAGCAACCTTTGTTTTTGAAGACCATGCGGTTATTAAGGGAAACATTCCATGATATTACTGCTTTACATTTGTAAATTATTGAAAACAAGAGATCATTGTTATTTCTAAAGTTGTGGTCCAACGTTGCTGCTAAAGTGGACCCTCTGTGACAATCATCTGTGAAATGTCTTTGTTTCCATGTTTTGCTTCAGTGCCTTATTTGTACTATTATTTAGTAGTTGTGTTATTATTCAGATATTATGAATACTTATAACGTCTTCATGTGTTGTTAATCTATATACTGTGCTTGTTGCCATTTTCCCTCAGGTTTATACAACTTTGATTGCTTTTTGCCTCCAATTACCCAATACAAAGAATAATGTAATGTAACTGTCTTTTTGATGAAGTAATGCTATTTTTATTTCTATTTTTTGAGATTGACCTGACAATTATGCAACAAAAGTCCCCTCAATCATATTTAAATGTATTGTGGCTTCTGTGGATTTACTTAAATGTTGTTCAACCCTATGCAAAATGTACTTAAGAGTAAAACATTTTAACACCATTTTGGCTGTGTCAGCAGGACATTTGAACACCTATAGCTATTCAGATAGCAGAGTAAGTTGTGAAGAGGTGTTGCTTTATTAGATGTTTGCTTTTATAAAATCCTTATATAAGAGCCTTTAATGGGTTATATAAAATAAACACAATTTTGCCAAACGGTATGTTTTGTTTTTTTTACAGCCTATTTTATTTTGTTTTGGTGACACTTAACATTCATCAGTACATTCACTCTAGTTTAGAATACAATAGACCAACTGATGGACAACATTACACGCTAGATGTTTCGTTTGGTGTATTGTACAGTCAAAACATTTGGCATTTTAATAAAATTGTGTGTCTAGAAGTAAGAAGTTCACAATTAAAGTAAGACAACTTACGAACGGAGGTTCGCCACTGCTACAGTCCTATTTATGTGTCCATGTAATTATACTGTATACAAGCAATGGTCCATGTTGATGTGACTTTTGCCTGATGCTGCTCCACCTCCAGACCGCCGGGGGCGCTGTCAGTGTGAGCGGGCTTCAAGCGGATGTTGTCAGACCCAGCTCTGTGCAGTGGCCGCTGCTGTTTCACGTTTCCACGAAGTCCTCACATCTAGAACTTTCCTGTTACATATTCTGTCCACGGAAGAGCCATGGCAACCGAACGGCAAGTTAAACTCAACACCTCATCTTATATATAATTATATTTTACTTAAACTCCTCATGTGGCTGGTTAATGTATAATATCGCTTTCGTTTCAGCAGTTTCCCCGATAGCCTCATTGACGAAGACCCACAGAAAGCTCTAGAGGTATACAAACATCAAGCTATATGACAGATTGTCTGTTTAATACCCTAATTATTTACGTCGTCTGACAGTTTGTAATGGTGCAGCTTAGTTTGATCATCATATCATCATAAATAGCATAACCATCATCATAAATAACCTTTTCTGTGAGTTTTACTACTACTCGGCTATTTGTTGTACATTCCTCACTTATTTCACATTAGGTTAGTTGCTGCGAGTGCACTTATCACTTAACGCTACATTTTCACTAAGGTTCTTGTATAGTTTATGTAAGATACAACTTCATTAAAACCCAATCGTTGTATTTTAATTAAAAGCTAGTCCTTTAACAGTTCCTAAAGATGATAAATGCATGTCTAACTTTTCATTTCTTAATATTACAAACGTTTATCTTTCTCTCTAGGCAATGAATGAAGCTTTGCTAGAAGAGTCAGACAATGCTGAGTGGTTTTGCCAGCGTGCTTATGCCCACATACTTTTGAACAACTACAGCTGTAAGTCTACACACCACATGTGTAATAATAAAGAGGTGTGGAGTGTATAATGATTTGCCAAGAAGTGAAAGATGTGAAGTGCTAAAATATTTTATTCTGTTAACTGGAATTGCTTCAAACTTGGAAGAAACCATGACCATGGAAGTAGCAACTAGGCAGCTATATTTGTTTAGTTTGTTAAAAAAATAAAGTTAAAAGATGAATGGTGTCAGCCCTAAATTACAGTGTTTCACAAGCTACAAGTTTTTAATTTTAATGTGACAGATTAAAAAAAATAATAATAATAATAATAATAATTTCATCTTGTAAATCTTCACAATAAATCCACTGCAGTTTGGTCACACTGTAATTAACATGTGACTGTATTTTATTTTTACCTAGCTCCTTTTTATGTGAAAGAAAATTATATTTCTGATTTAATAAATATGAAAAATATAATTTCATACCTGCTTTTCAAACTAATTTTTACCAAGAAAACATTTATACCATCGTAAAAAGCTTGAGTTATTTGGTAAATGCAGAAAAAATGCAAAATATGGTAATTAGGCTGTTGAAAATGGACTGTTAATACGTAGAGGCTTCTTTAAAACATAATTTTGTTCTGTTTTAACAGAAAAGTTTGATTTCTGTACTTGAGTCCTTGTTTTTTATTACACGGTTTGAAAACTTTCTCCACAGAAGCATAGCTTGACTTTGGTGTTTTCAGTACTGTTACACAGTGTTCACTGTCTTTGGGTTCTTACTGATGTTAAACAAACTTCTCTTCCAGCAAGTCTCCAGCTGGTATTTTAGTGCGACTCGTCTCGGCACAAAATACACGACACCGAGGCCTATCAGAAATTACATTAACTAAAAACACATTTCAAAAAACAATACAGTAGTAATGTGGACATAAAATAATGTTACTATACCTTTTTTTTAACAGCTGACAAAGTGTATAGTAATTCATTTAAAAAAAATATATTTTAAAATCTTTAATCCACAATGGTAAAGAAAAAGTAAGTTATGTTATATCTCACAAACTTAAAAAGATATGGAATGAGCCATTGCCATTGTAGACATAGACGTTATACAAATTAGATAAAGTAACACACACAGCATCAGTAAATGTTTGTAAAGCCTATGGCTGCTTCCTCCATCAGGAGCCAACATCCTTACTCACAGTCCATCAGTAGAATTATTTAATATTTATATATTCAATAATATTTAATATAATTAGGAAACACTTCAGCTGTTGTTGCCCATAGTTGGGTGTGTATCTATTTGATGATGTTGCTTGTAAAATTCTCTATATTATAAATCATATGCCTTCCCAGGTGCTGCTGATGATGCCAAGAAAGCCAAACAACTAAAACCTAGCCTCCCACTTGCTTTTATGCGCACAGGGTATGTATGAAAGAGACTTAGAACCACTGTACAGTGAAAATATATTGTACTGAACTGTATCTTATTATGGTCACCAATCTTAAAGTAACCCAGGCAGAAAATTATCTGCAACAGAACTTTTCAGAGCAAAGATAAGACTTTTTTGAAGTTCAATATTTTGCAGACAAGGCTTTTTTTGTTGTTACAATTATTATTGTAACAACAATAATTACAATAATAAACAATAATAATAATAATAATAATAATAATAATAATAATAATAATTATTATTATTGTAAATTATTATTATACAATTGTTGATTTAAACGTGTGTGTCATATTTCTCCCCTGTTGACTGTAGAATAGCTGAGTACCACTTGAACCACTTGGAACAAGCACACGCAGCCTTCACTGAGGGACACCAACTGGATGGTGAGTACAGACCCTGTTGTACCCATCTACTGCTGTTAGCTGCCAAGACCTGTCTCCTTCTTTAATACAAGGCAGCATCTTAGGGCTTAATTTGGGAAAGGTTCAAATAATATCAGAGTGGATCAAAAAACCACAGACTATTAAATTTATGGGACACAAATACTACAATAAGATTGGAAAGGAATGTAAAATGTATATCAACTTTCCCCATTTGAGTTGCCATAAATGTTATTTGTATAAACAATGTTTTGTGGGATGTGTTTGTAACATTTTAAAGATTGTTATGTATGAGGTAATTCAAAACTTACCTCAGGGAATAAATAAGATTTCCTTGAATTTAATTGTCTGTACTTGTTAGGTCTGGAGTTTAGTTTGTTTCATAAAAACTTTTTTACTATCCTAACAACAAAAGCCTTTAATCGTCTGCCATTATGTCATCTGTCTGACCATGTAATCTAATGCTACCCCCTCGTCCCGCCCCATTCTCATTGTAAGCCACTGAAAAATCCCATCACGTGACCGTGTGTGCTGTCTTCCCCATCCTAACTGCAACTGTAGTTATGTTGTTGTTTGATGTTGATATGTTTGTACAATGCCTTATTTCATTTTCCAGAAGATCATCATTGCGCTGAATAAAATGGCTGCATAGTGAGAATTGTAATCTTTGTGTCTTTATGTATACACTTAATATGATCCACACAAGACTAGTTTCCCCTTGGGGACCAATAAAGTAATCTTGAATCTTGAATCTTGAAACAAGGAAACAGTAGATCAGTAACTTGACGTGACTGTTTATAATTTCGCTAAAATTTACCTGCCATTGTTACAAAATTAAGTAAAAATGATAGATTCTCAAATGATAGTCAGCTTCAAAGAGTGTACTTCTGTCTATTGTCTGTTTATACAAATATTATACTGTGATAATGAAACATTTTTCTCTAAATAACCATGCGTCCTTATTCTCATTTTTACAGTTTCTGACAAATCCTTTGAGGTCTGGATCATTCGTTGTGAAGAGAAGATGTCGGGTAAGTGCTGTTGTTTGTAGAGAAGGACCAAATTTGATTGTGTCTCAAAGTCCAAAGGTAAACAAATTTACTTTTAATAAAATGACTTTAAATTACCCATAAAACACTCTAACACTCAGGTATCTAACATGTGCTTTTCTGCTTGTCTCTGGATCTGACTTCTGACCAGAAAAGTGGAAATAACAAACCCTCTACAAAGATAAATATTTTACCGTGATTTAAAATGTGTATTGATTTGGGAAATAACAGATCTTCAGTTTGACATTTAATCCAATTGTGTGGTTAAGACTGGAGCGGTTTGGACTAGAGCTGTGAGCCATAGAAAATGTGACCACAGGCTGTGATTTGATGAATTATATAAAAAAAAATCAATGATAATGTTTATAGTTGGTAATAGATGAAATTACAGCACTACTTTCCTATGTAAAATGTGCTTTTAAAGGTCCTGTTTTTGCTGTCATATTTTTACTGCTCTAAAACATGCCCTAAATGACTCAGGCTGATGAGTCTATCTGATCTATCTTTGTGCTCACCATGGAGGAGTAGTCAGGGAGAGCATGGTGCATTTACTGATGCACATGCCGGGGCCCTCTTGATCATCAAATAAACAAGAGCTAGAGTTTTTTGACAAACAGGCTTCACACCCGCTCGCACACACACTCCCGAGAGCCATATGATTCATCAGAGTTAACATTACTGATGTTTGAAAGCCCCCGATGAGACCCAGCTCCCTTCATATGCCTGCTCCCTCGCACACACACAGGCAGTGAAGACACAAACTGCACCAAAATTAGACATATCCTACTTTGCATTGTGTTCACACCAGGACAGACTGTCGTTTCCTCGAGTCCTGTGGTGTTCGTTTGAAATCAACACACAGAACCTGGTAATGCCATGATTTCTGCCTCAAGAACACGCACTATCCTTATCCCCTAAGAGCAGCCCCCTCTATACTCTTTCAAACACGACCTCATTAAGACAACATTAACACTCCTCCAATCATCTCATCTCTGTGTTCCCACTTTCTGTAATGAAGCTTGTGAATAATGTATGATAGCATGCTGGTATATGGTGATCAGACTCTCTGTTAATGGGTGTGGATGGGCCAGTAAACAAACTAGTGACGAGGCATGATTTCAGTCATTTGAGCATTATAGGACGACATACTTTACTGCTATAAAGTTGAGTCACAAATAAATGTTGGATACATCTTTGTTTCTGCCACATACATGACTATGCTGTCTTTCTGCAGAAGAGAAACAGAACGGCAGCGTTACCAAGGTAAGTCTCTGTCCTTGGCCACCAGGGGGCATTGTGGTTCTCAGCATCAGTAGCTTTTAAAGATGCACTTGCTTCAAAGAGCCAAGCCTCACTAAGCCTCTCTCTGTTGTTATGCGTTTTTGTTGCATATGATTTGTTTCACCCTACTTCCCATCAACACATCTTCATCCCTTTATACATAATGATGGATGGCTCAGCAAACACCAGTGGCGCCTCATGTAAAGTAAGTTTGTTTGCATTTAAACATGATGTTGTGTTTTTTTTATTAGATATTATGTTGTCCAGCATTCATATTATTTCCTCCTAATGGTTTCTTTTGCTAAAACATTGAATCTAACTTGACTTAGCCTTGCTGATTGTCAAGTGCCCCCACAAGTATAGTACCTGGGAGATACAGTGATAAGGAGCAAATTATATATATATATTTTTAAGTACAGATACATATTGTCAACACACTACAAAAAGATGTTGTGTGGTTTTTGGACCAATATTGTACCCTCTGTTTTTTTAATCTGTATTTTTCACAGACACGATTGGTACCAAACAGAATCTCAAGTTATTGTCACAGTTATGGTGAAAAATGTTCCAAAGGATGGTGTATGTGCAAACTTCATGGAGAAAGAGGTATGAACTCCTAAATGCTCTAAGTTTGACTTTGAGAATAGTGAAATCCACTGAGTGTTTTTTTTTTTTATTTATTTTTTTTGCTGCGAGAAACAGAGATAAGTTGGCTCTTGGTGTTTCCTCAGGGGGGCCCATTAGACGGGTCTCGCACACACACACACACACCCTCTCCCAGTGGATCCAACTATGCCTCCAGTGGTGCCTTGTTAACATTGCCCCCAAAGTACAGATCTAAGAACAATTTACCCTCCCCAGATTCTCCAACCTCCTAATTGTCTGTAGATAGAAGTCGTCACTGATCTAAGATCAGCGCTAAACCCCCAGGGACAGCACATTTCTTTCTTTTTTCTTTTTACTTTTTACTTTCTTTCTTCCACTTCTCCGATCTCAGAGGGGTAACTGCAGGGCACCCAAGGGACAAGCTTTGTCTTTACTAATAGAATAACAAACTGAGTTTACCTCATTTAAAAAGAATGATTCAGTCTCTCTCTGAATCTCATGTTCATTTGACAAGGTCTCTTGATGGTGTTGAAGCGCAGATGAGTTCATGTATTTTTTACTAGGTCAGTATATACAAAAGAAATTAAAGATGAAAGGCAGTGGTTTCAGTCATTTTCCCTTGTGACTCGTGAGTAGCTGCTCTATATCCACACAGTGCAGCAGTTTCTCTAGAAGTGAATTTTAAGTCTTTGATAGTTTTGTGGAATTGCCTGAAAGCAACTTAAGGCATCTTTCTAAGCTTTTATCCCTAATCAACTACTTCATATTATTTTTTTTTCCAAATCCACAAAAGTGTACAAAGTTGATAAAATATAAAAGAAAAAATGTTTATTAAAGTTGTAGTGTGTATTTGAGACTGTGCTTAGATTTCCAAGCATTAGTTGTGAGTATATGGGTCACAGGCAAGACCATGCCACTCTGAACAAACTACCGAGGCGTTCGGTCCATTGAGTGACGGGCTGTTAGGAGCTGTCCGACCCGCCCCATCATTCGCTCTGTAGCTGAAGGGGACAGCGCCAGCATACTCTTTGGCTGTCAGTGTAGTGAGATCAGATGATTATTCTCACAGACATGCTGACACCTCAAGCCCTTAACCTCTTGGGTTGTCTGTTTTGTCTTTCTTCTGAAAATGTATCATGTTTTTGTATTTTCACTGCAAAGAAATCTTCAACCTGTAAGCCAAAAAAATTAAGAATTATCTCGGAGACAATATTGTGACACTCAATTTTGACTCACGTCAAAGTAGTCGCTGATCTTGGGTCCACGTGACTTCTATCAAAGTATCAAAGGTTTAAAGGTGTTGTTTAAAACATAATATCGGTATTTGAGACCAGTTTAAAGCCACATTTTGAAAACAATTTGTGATGAATGAAGGAATTTGTTTGGGATATGGAAAACGTAGTATTTCAAATAAAGACCAAGTTTGAATTTATTGATAATGCCACCCATTAGACTTGGAGTTTGAACTTTCGAGTTGTATTTTTTGGTATTGATTTAGTCTGTCCTTGTTCTGTCCTGACAAAGTTTTATTACACTCTGGTCTCAATCATGACTTGTTCTCAATTAATGTGGTCTTGACTACAACACTACTACAACCAGACATATTGATTGCTGATAGCTCATAGCTCCTGATGAAAAGCCTTTATTTGCAGCTGTTAATGTGTCCGTTTGTCTCCTCAGCTCTCGGCCACATTACGATTGGCTTCAGGGGACTACTACAACCTCCATCTTCACCTCCTGCATCCTATTATCCCTCAACAGAGCAACTTCAAGATCCTCACCACTAAGGTATTATGCAATTACATTAGTTCGGCCTTAGTGTAATTAATAGAGTAGGTCAATATACAGTTGTTCTCAAACCCTGGAAATTTGTGATTTTTATTTTTTTAGTGAGAATATCAATGATAACACAAAAAAATTATAGTTAATGGTTGGGTGAAGCCATTTATTGTCAAACAACTGTTTACTCTTTTTAAATCATAATGACAACAGAAACTTCCCAAATACATACCCCAGTTCTTAATACTGTGTAACATCAATGACAGCTTGAAGTCTTTTGTGGTAGTTGTGGATGGGGCCCTTAATTTTCTCAGATGGTAAAGCTGCCCATTCGTCTTGGCAAAAAGACTCCAGTTTTTGTAAATTATTGTCTTGCATGAACTGCAGGTTTGAGATCTCCCCAGAGTGGCTCAGTGATATTGAGGTCAGACTGAGATGGTCAGTCCAGAACCTTCACTTTATGCAGCTGTAGCCAATGACAAGTCGACTTGGCCTTGTGCTTTGGATTGTTGTCATGTTGGAACATCCAAGTACATCCTGTGCACAGCTTCCGGGTCGATGAGTGCAAAAGTTTCTTCATTATTTTCTGATAACATGCTGCATTCATCTTGTCCTGTCCCTTTGTAGCTCACACATCCCCAAAACATCAGTGATCCACCTCCATGTTTCACAACAGGAATGGTGTACCTATCATCATAGACCTTGTTGACTATTCTCTAAATATAACGTTTATGGTTGTGGCCAAAAAGTTTAATTTTGGTCTCATCACTCCAAATGACTTTGTTCCAGTAGTTCTGAGGCTTGTTTTTGTGCTGTTTGGCTTATTGTAAGTGGGTGGTTTTGTGACATTTGTGTAGTAATGACTTTCTCCACTATGCAGCCCATTTTTCTTCAAGTGCCTCCTTATTGTGCATCTTGAAAACAGAAACTCACTGACCTTTTATACACACAGACTGATTACAGGCAAACAGTTTACAGATGAGGATGGTTAGCCATTCAAACCTGTTTGTGTCAACTTGTGTGCATGTTATCAGTCCAAAATGGGTATGTAAACCTTTTATCGGGGTCATTTGGTTAGTTTCTGTTGTCATTATGATTTAAAAAGAGTAAATACAATTGTTTAACAATATATGACTTCACCCAACCACTAACTATGAGTGAAAGAAAAGTTTTTGTGTTATAATTTATATTCTATAAAAATGGCCAATGGATTGATTCCTTTTAATAGTTCTTCTAAATATGGAACACCCTATAAGCCTTAAAAGTCACCAAAAACAAGAATGAAGATTAAGTGTTTGTGGCAGTTTTTGGCGTTGTGTTTGGACTTGATGACATCTTTGACATTTGAGGTTTAGGAGCTTTTTATACACGCATCACAGACAACATGCTCACAGAGCAGAAAACGTCTCAGTGTCAGACATTCATGCTTTTAAAGACACCACTTGTGTTAAATTGTCCATTGTGCCGTAAAACACAAAAATGGGAATTGATTTTGTACCACAAAAATTGCTGTCCACTCCTCGATATCATCCATATGCAAAACATTTATGAATTTAAGACATTGCACTTTGGTTACATGCATTTGAAATATACTGTATATCACAGTTTTGTTTTTTAATGTGTGAAAGTGAAAAAATAAGTGTTTACCACTTTGCAACACCTCTGAGATGAAAAACAAGCCACAAAGACAACACTTTGTTCTTGGAAACGCTTCAGATGAAGTTTTTGAAAGTCAATAAAAAGTCCTTGAATTTTGCTCAGAACGTGTTTTAACAATGCATGTAGCCTTGCCATCATAGCCTTTACTGTCAACAATAAAGAGGCAGACTATTAAATGCGTCAGGGAACATCTTTAATGCTGCTATAAAGAATATATGACATAGTAACGTCTGCTAGTGGAGAAAGATTGCACTCTGGCAGGAAAGACAAGGTAAATACACTTATTTTTCACATCATGTTATTTAAACACCAAGTAAAATGTTAGTTGGCTTTTATATCATTAACTGAACATGAATTTATTAATGCGACGTAGTAAAAAGTGCATCAGTCATGAGACAAGTTGAAAAACCAATGTGTGTTAAGCTGCTCTCTGTAACTGCTACAGATCATCACTTAGTTAGCACTCCGAGATTAACATCTTAATCTCCTCAATAATTTAATGCGCCATAAAGTAGGCCGTCACTACCTGTAATGCCTTAATGCTGGTAAAGCCCTACTGCAGTCGCACAAGGAATAAGGAAATCCACTCTGGTTTTTATTTGTGTGGCTCTGTGGAGAAGTTCATGAGAGGAGCTAACAGAAGATTCGCACATATGCTCAAATCCTCCGCCTACACACAATGCTCACACTCACATTTATTAGCGCTGTGCTTTCTGAGAGTTTCCTTTTGCTGTTTAAGGTGATTATAGACCTAATGAGTGGGAAGGGCACTTTTACTATACTCTAATTAGTGCGTATTATAAAAGAAAGTAGGCTAATGAGGACTAGCTGAATGCGTGCTGAATCAGGGTTTAGTCTGTCAGGTTTTAGGCTGCGGCTCAAGATGCTGTTTTCTAAAATATATTTTCAGGGAGGGAATACATTTTTCAGAACATTGATCAGTCTAGCCTTGTCGATGCTGTACCATAAAACTGTACTCTTCCTGGCTCATCCTGGCAATTCGCTCGAACGGAGATGGACGACCTTTCTTTCATGTTGGCCCACTGCTGATCTTTAGAAATCATTACATTTACTCCGCAGTAAGTGACCTTTAAATAAGTCCATTAAATTTTGAGTTACATGCGTTCAGATTATTTGTTAGAGTTTGAATCTGAAACTTAAATCAGGAATGTTCAGATCTCTCCAAGAGTGTCTTTTGGAGACAAACCAAAATATGAAAAAATAAAAAAATGTGTATGAAATTAACATGTGTGATTAAATGTTTATTTTTAATAATAGTTTGAATATCCTGGAAAACTTTGGCCATTTAGTCAAGGGCAATGCTCATATAGTGTACAGGATGACAATTGTTCTTTTGTTAATTAATTAACACACCTTTTGAAAGAACCGCTAGAAGATATTTGGTGTTAGTGGCAGAAGTAGATGGACAGTTAAGAAGTAAAGTAGCTATAAATGTAAATAATTTTGTATTGAAAGTAGAGTTTTTTTCCAAGATAGTAAATGAATGATAGGTAAAATCAGAAAGATATTTCAGAGCACTTTCATTGATTTTAACGGCAAGCCCGCTGCCCTGGCTCATTTCCACTGGCTACCAAACGGCCCCTCCTCACAAAGAAAACACTCTCGCTCACTTTCTTAGTTTTCCATGGCAACAGCAGACACTGCATACCAGAGGTGCACGTGGGCTGCAGCTCAAACAAGAGCTCAGTCTTAGAGAGGCCAGTGCTGATGTTAGCCCGACTCATCTTTCTTTTTTTTTTTTAATCCAACTTCCTTCTTTATCCTCCCAGACTTAGCTTTGCGCATCTCTTTGCGCCCACCCAAAAACACCTACTTGCAACTGGTCTTGTTTCCTTTCATTCATTGAAAGCACACACCTACCTCTAGAATTACCGCAGACAGTTAAAACCCTCCGCTTTTCCCACAAAGACCCAACTGTTCCCTAGTCCACTGGGCTCCGAGGGCGCACATGGCACTCACCAGCGTGCTTCTAAGCCCTCGTGGTGAAGTCAACAGGAATCAGGGTCTCTCATGTTTTTAAATTGCTACAGGTGAAATGGTAACACAATTGTCTGTGTGAGAAAGTCCCAAAAACTGAGACGCTCTATTGGGGCACGTCTCATTTAAAAATTTTGGTGCCGTTTCATTTTTATTTAAGGCGCCACTGGGGAAAAAGCAAATGAACAACAGCATCAGCAAATCAACTTTCTCCAGATTGGCATGCATCCCTAATAAGCGTTTAAAAAATAAAAATGCATGGCCCACGGAGATGTTGATTCCCCGGCAATAGGCTGCCCTGCACTCTGCGCTCTACATTGTTTACGCTTCATCTCCTCGCTGCCTTTAAAGACAACTTAGCAGGGGGAAGCTAAGCCATGCTTGTGACTCGCAGTAATCTTTCAACGCTCTTGTGTCATTAACATAAAGTATTTGCAGTTTGTGTGTGAGTGAGTTTCTGTCTGTGGCACATTACTGGCAGCGCAACCTCCTCCTGTCAGACATTCCAACCACAGGGGTCACCGCGACAACGGGGAGCCAATTACACACCAGTGTATTTGATCAGAACAGACGGCTGACGCACACGTGCACACATATCACTTCTCCTGATTCACATTGGCTGTTTCATTGACTCCCAAACTCATCCATTTTGGGGAAAGAGCTAAAGTGGTGCCTCTGCTCTTTAATTTTCATGCCTGTCAGTGTCGGAGAATGTTTATATTTATTGCATTTTTCTGTCTTTGAGGCAAGTTTGTTTTGAATCTTCAGAAAAAAGATGTGGGAGAAAGAGGGAAGCAAAGTAGGAGGAGGTCATGGAATGGAGGATGGGTGGCAACGACTACAAACATGTGACAAGCATCGCGGGACCCCAGTGCCCTTCTGTAAATACTATGTGTGGAGCATACTATGGCACGGCCGAGCCCCTGGGGTCCTGTGGATGGTGGCCCCAGTATGTGGCTCTACTGTCACATCTCTTTATGGGCCATGGGCCGGCCTGTCACGCACGCACACACACACACGCGCACACACGCACACAAACTCCGCGCGCCGGAGCTGCCATGTCCCTTTAACATGTCCCAGGAAACACAGATGTGGCAGCAGATTAATGTTGTATGGCCCAGGAGCATGCACACACACTCACTCACAAAACAGCTTCAGCTCTTCTGCACAGAGCCCAGCAGGACCACAATCATGTCAACTGTAGTTTTAGGATAGTGACTTTAGTTTTCTTTTTCCACAGCCTTTTCTTTGACTGCTCATTAACATTTCAAATAAAAACATCTTAGTCTCAAGAGATGGACTTGCTAGTCTTGTGGTTTGAAGGGTCTAAAAAGTCTCCTAGATAATTGTTCATGTTCGCTACCATGTTCTTAGTGTCTGTCCTCAAGCTAGGCTTTCACAGAAAAATGACAAATGTAACACAAAATGTAATAACATTTTAGAGGGTAATTAATTAATACGATGATTAAAAAGCACCTGTTGTAATTTTAGGGTACACAAAAAGAAATTAAAAGATCTCTCAGTAAAGCAAATGATGTGAACATCTTAGGTTGGCTGCTATCTTTGTAACTTCTGATCAAACATTTCAAAACACTTTGAAAATAACACTGAGTGCCAGAGAACATCTGTTTGCAGAAACAAGATGGATCTGTTAGAATTAAAGAAAAAAGTGTCAGACATGTCCTTCTACAAAACTCAAATCAGTTTATCAATTAGCTTTAACTAAAGCATAGCACAGCACATATTCAAGTTAAATCTGTCTCTATGTTTGTGTAAGATTAAGGCCCTAGTGATCTACACACACTGGAACTCATGGCATAGCTTGAAAAATGGCCATCAATTATTCGGGCTGTAACCTGTATTCTCAGCAGGGTTGGTTCTTTTTTTAGTTTGTCGGCCCTTAGCAGGTGAGCCAAAAAGTTAATTTCAGACACTGCACAGATGCCTCAATGAGCACAGGGCCTTGTGCCGGGGCCAAAACCGCTGACACAAACACCTAACCAAAGTGATCCATCGGCTGCAGAAGGTTGGAGAAGGTTGCTGCCATCATACTGTCTCATTTCCTTCAATCTGCTTGTCTCTCTGCGCTGTCAGTAAGCCGCTCCTCCTCCTCTTCGTCTACCTCTGCTTTTCTTCTCTCCTCTCATAAATGAATCATTGCACCGGCCAGCGGAGCAGAAATGTTCCTTAATTGCACCAGCACGTCGTCCACACGCTCACGTAGGACATGTTAAAGGCACACACCGTTAATGGCAGCGTTGCGTGTGTTGCTGGTATGTGCCCTGTCACTGCAGCTCAGTGTTAAAAGCCTGTGTCCTCTTTCTCTCTGCCTCTCTCCGCTCATTGTTGTCTCTGCCTTGTCCTCCCGATGTAATGATTTAGATCAGATGCTGTTGTGTGGAATTAGGACCCACACACACCTCCCTCCCTCCCTCCTGCTCGATCCGTCTCACACTGGCCCTCTGGCTGACAGGCATCTCGTTAGTGCAGTATGTCTGTCAGTGAGGTTCGAGATTGAGTTGTGCCCCCGCATATCCCTGATGTCTCTTTTTTTCTCACAAACACCCAGATTTAACGCTGGCTCTGAAAACACAGTGTCTTTTTTCTGGCCTCTCTAATGATCTGATGTCCCACTCTTTAAGATGTCAGTGTAATGGAAGTGTTATTTTGGTCCTGCACACAAAAAGACCACCATTTTGTTAAACATTGTTATTCCCCTGCTTTTTTTCTCTGTCAGGTGGAGATCAAAATGAAGAAAGCAGATGCCATCAGATGGGAGAAGCTGGAGGGAGAAGGACAGGAGTCCAACATCAAACACTTCAATCCCAGTCAGTCCACAGCTTCAGCATTTTTATACTGTCTCTCTGCTCTCATATCTCAGTCCGACTCCCGCGTTTCATTTCTCTCTGTCTCTGCAAAGATCAATATAAGCTCCAGCATTGGTCTACACACTACCAAAATGAGAGTGGGCAGTGGAGCTCTGCTAGACTTTCATTAGTCTGACAGTAAAAGTAGGAAGGAAAAGGGAAAGGTATGACAGCAAGTTATGACTCAGTATTTTCACCCACACGGTCACATTACTGACAGGATTAATTACTAATGTAAGTGTGTGTCTTAACACCGGAGAAGGGCTGGGAGACTAAAAGTTAGGTGCGCAGCACAGCTTTCCCTTTTCCTCTGGCTTGTTTGGAAGCGGCTTCTCTTAGCATGTAGTAAAGCAGTATTTTACATCTGATTTTATGGAAGTGCTGTATGTCCACGCCTGGCCTCAATATGTCATCAGCAAGTCAACTGCTTTATTTATGTAAATCTGTGTCCGGATTACATTCCCCGCTGGATCAAGATGATTCAGAATTGAAGGCGTCTGAATTTGGCCCCAGTCTTTAGT
Organism: Neodontobutis hainanensis; assembly: GCA_024349245.1. NCBI lineage: Eukaryota > Metazoa > Chordata > Actinopteri > Gobiiformes > Odontobutidae > Neodontobutis > Neodontobutis hainanensis. The sequence continues at coordinate 1,294,357 of JALDNG010000013.1, read as the reverse complement.
GCAACAGAACATCTTTGCTTTATGTAAAACTAACATCACTTTCGTTTTGGTCCAAATCAAATTAGTGCGAGCCTTTTTTTAACGCTGTCATCCCTTTTTCAGATCAGTACCCGACATCATCCCACTACACTCAGAAATGGGACAAGATGGTTGTGGACATCAGTGAGGAGGAGAAAAATGAAAAGCTGGAAGGAGATGCGGCGCTAAACCAACTATTCCAGCAGATCTACTCAGATGGCACAGACGAGGTCAAACGAGCTATGAACAAGTCTTTTGTGAGTACAGCACACTAATATTCCTAACTGCAATCTTTGTTGTCTAGCAGCTCCACAAGGTAAGCTTTTCATACAAGTAGAGTGGAAAAAACAAAACAAAATGTCCTTCACTGCCAATAGCTCCGTGTAGGTTGAAACACATCACACACATCTTTAGTCTATGGCGACAAAAACCTGACTTCAGTTTGTTGTTTGATGAGGGGTGAACATAGCCTGTTGTTGCTGTATATCTCCTTTTGAAAATGTGTATAACAAATGTATTGATGTTAATCCCATTCTCTCTTCGTGTACCGTCTTTCTTCAGATGGAGTCAGGTGGTACAGTTCTCAGCACCAACTGGACAGATGTCGGAAAGAGAAAAATTGAAATAAATCCTCCAGATGATGTAGAGTTCAAAAAATACTAATCACCTTCCTGTTGCTGTCTGCTTTTCCTCATTGTCTCTGTTTTCTCTCATTTTTCACTCAGTGCACCTGAAATTAGCAGTCTCTACGGTTGATTCGTTTCACTCCAACCCAAACAACCCATGGCCCCCTCATGGCCAACAGGGGTTGGATTATTTGAATAATCAGTTCAACAGATCAGTTTGCATGATTTGCTTTGTGAACGCTTTCATACTGACATAAACAGACTTAAATGCAGATTTTTCCTTTACAACAAATAAAATAAAAACCCACAGCCTTTCTACAATGAGCCTTTCCCTCTCTGAATATCAGCACTTGTAAAAATGTAAAGTGAAGATAAGATATGTTTAAACTATGAACTCATTTTTTGGCTCATATCCTGTTGGTCAGATTGTGGCTTATCACCTGTTATCCCCCCCCTTCAATGTGATCTTCAGTGTAAATAAAAGATTTGATGTATGGCTTAAATTCAGTTTTGTCTTTTGTGGTTTGTTTTGTTTTTGGAGTGGCTAGGAAGTCTGGGAAGAGATCCATCTGACACTAAACAGTAGTATATTACAACAAGAGCCATGCTGAGTGATTATGGTGCTGGGAGGGATGAAATCTGGCAGTACTGATATGACTGCACATAGCAGATATGGTTGACAGCTCCAGGATATGGTTTACAAATCATTTTTCGATCTGTATCACACCAGAAAGTTGCTTTGGCGCAAGGAGACGACACAGAAGTGAGTTACAGTGGAAGGGCAGGCACCTTCCCAGCAGCTACATATATAGGGTACAGTAACGGTGCAAGGGGGCGTCCTGCCGAGGCATGAGAGCATTAATATGGATCAGCCTCCTAACCGCATCATCAAGCTTCTCCCATTCAGTTAAGTGTTAAATCATCACACATCGTTTCATCTCTCGTGATGATCAAACACCCATTTGAGGATCTGGATGGGACTCTTAACACACTGACAAGCGTCCAGTATCCCTGACACACACAAACATGCACCCCACATCCTCCACCCCCAGCCTCAGCCTAAGGCGCCTCAATCACATCAAAAAGAGCTAAGCGCCTCGCCTCATGGATAAGATCTGGGTACGTGACGGCTATAGAGTCTTTAGTCTCATTAAAGAGTTGAGAGAGCTGCAACATTAAACATCTTTGGAAACTTCTTTTTGCACGTCCCTTTGGAGCAGCCACTAGATGTGACATTTCTCAAAGCAGTTTTATAGAGAAGGGGGTAAATCTATAAATATGTAATGAAATATAATTATGCACAGATTAGACAATACACAAACAGCAGCCAGTAGGAAAGAGAGTGTTTACTTAAAAAAAGTTTATTTGGTGATATTGCACTTTGAGATTCAATGCCGTTTCATTTATAAAGTTTTTCAGAGAAAGCATACAGTACATCATTTTAATGAGACCTACTCCGATAGAAAATAGCAAAGAGAAAGCGTTCAAAACACGGGAGTCAAACATTTTTCACGAGAGTAATGACCTCACAACAGATGCTGTTCGTGCCGGCAGCAATGTTTTACAGTGAATTTATTTACAAGAAAAAGCAAAGAAATAAACACATAGATTATCAGCACTATAAATATAAGCTTACCTGCTTGGTTTAAAGATATATATGTTGCATTGTACATTTTAAAATCTAATCTTGGTGTCAGTAGATGCATGTGATTAATGATAACACTTGTGTTGGATGTTAACATATCAAAATTCAACTCACAAGGCTTCTATGTTTTTTTAATAAGACAAGCTGTGCAGCGAACACCTTTACATGTCAGATCATGTGTGTCCTAGATTCGGTATTATGCATTTTCCATTGTGTGAACATCCTGCCTCCTGCTAGTCCTCCTGTAGATCCCTTTTCCTAAACTAAAACCTCACTCCTCCTTCATCCTTTTGGACTCCACTTCCTCCCATTAAGGTTTAGTTGGTTTAGTAGGTTTAGACAATACCCAGGATACGTGCCACCCACCATTTGCAGGGCATGATGGCCCTACACACCACCCTGCAGCCTTTGTAGTTGTAGGGGTATGAGTGATGGCCCCCCAACGGCTCGCAGACCCTCATACAGTGAGTGTAGCTGCGGCGGCACTCAGCACAACAGATGCCCTGGTGGTCCAGCATGGGATCGATGTTAATGTTACCCTCCTCGCCCTCCAGAGCTCTCTGTGAAGATATACACAACATTATGCACTCTTGATCTACTGTACATGTACAGCGTATCACAGAAGACTACAGAAGATGGTCTAAATAATAAAATGATAAAGTAGTCAAAGACATAGACCTCCTGAAGACCTCATTTATTGGGGAAATGATTTTAGGAGCATGCGACAGCCTGTAGTAAAGGCGTCATCAAAACTTGATAATTATAATGTAATTATTTTTTTTTTTAATACTTTGCTAAGCTTTGCTAATACATGTACATACATCACATGAATACGCACAGCTGTACATGTGGCATCATTTCTATTTGTGATACTGTGCATCTTCAGTGGCAGAGGAAGCTTGTTCCAAACCAATTAAAAATGGATTTCCGACAGGCGGGGTGGGGAGGAGGGGATGTTGTCAGCTGTGGGTTTTTGTTGTCAAATATTTTTCTTTTCAACAGCTCGTACTGCTTGCTGTTTACCCCCTTTCTGTGGTTGTCAGAAGTGTGTTGGCGGTTTGGGGGTTGTTTCGTTCTGAGGGGTGGGAAGGAGAGGGATTAGGAAAGACGAGCAGGGACGAGTTTGTTTGAGGGTCTGTGTGCTCAGTGGGGCAAAGGGCCTGCAGTTAGGGTGGAGTCTGTTGTGGAATTATTCATATAGCTATATTGCTGAAAAGAAAGCTTTGGACATGCTGCTCTAAAGGGCTTGAGAAAGCGCTGTGGCGACGTCTGCTCAGAAAACACACCCACGCATACGCTCAGATTCACTGTGACAATCCAGGCCCCGCGCTGTGACCCCGGCATCTGCTGCTGCTCGCACATCTGTGAGAAACTCTCCTCCACAAAAACCTCTCAGGTAGCCCTCAGATATGAGCAGACAGCTGCGAGCGCTGGAGGAGGACAGAGAAGTGGAGTTTGTTTGCGTGACTCACCTGATAGGGGTTTTCTGGGTTGAACTCTGCCTCTACGTCCTCTTCCTCATCAACCTGGCGCTGCTGCCGGGGGACTGCCCTCCTCTTCCTCTGTCCGCCTGCACACATCACACTCTCACAATCTGACAACACGCCATTTTTAGCCGTGTGGCACTAATGTGGCTTTTGATTGCACAGCCGCTTTGCAGGCAGCATTTGAAGTCCTCTGATGAAGTACAATGAAAATGTTTGGAGAACTTTTGACCTCTCAGCATGCTAAAAATTGTACACTGCACAGCTCAAAAACTTCAAAAGGTCCTGAGATTTTCTTTTTTAAGACTTTCTTTTTTCGGGAGCTTTAACAACTGAGATGTTAAATGGAAATATTTGAGACCGTTTGACCCATATCCTCTTTGCTTTGTGAAGACTAAATCTTCAAATAGAAAACTAACTTCACACAGAAGAATTATACTGTTTTGCTTCCCACATTTTTATATTCTCCTATAAGCTGTGTGGGGTTGCTTACTGGTGGCGTAGGTGGGGCGGAGCCAGAAGATTGGCAGGTCTCCACACAAATCCTTAATCCTGTTGCTGAGGAAAGCAGAGTCCGAGAGCGGGGTGTCAGCTGCCACCCAGATCATGTCATCCTCAAACTTGGCGGGCATCACCTCATCCTCCTTCAGAGTAGACAAAAATAAGCAATAATGAGCTATATGTACACAACAAGAAATAGAGAGAGATAAAAAGGCATATGGATAACATGATTGAGTGTTTACTTTTCTATAATATTCTGTGATATCCTAAAAATATCATTGGACTAGCAAATATACTAAGATTCTTCTAGTATATAGAGATGTCATTGTGCTGTATTGCAACGTTCACAACAAAATAATAAAGAATGAATGAAGAATGCTCATTAGCCAATTCCACAAGTGGACATTCGTGGTACTACAAGTGGCTAAAACAATGTTGTGTTATCCGCATGCACCCTTTAAAAGCTCTGTAGTTATCCTTTTTTTCTGACTAATCTGCATGAACGAGGTGCTGTTAATTCTTTTAAAAAACATTTATAAACAGTTGCTTAAGGGCAACATTTAGCCAAGATTTAGCTGAATACAAGATGTCAAGAATCATCAGTATCTAAAAAAAAGACATGGCTTCACAGGTTAGTGAAAAACAGCAGCATATTGGCAAATGAGGTTTGTAAAGTGAACTATGTAAACATACAGTGTGTATCCACAGGTTCAAAGATTTAGAGTCTGTGGGGATGTTTTTGCCCAGAGGCTCTTGTTCCTTGGGGCTGTACTGCACTAGCCCTACTCATGTTTAGGGAATGTTATCCTGCGACCTTTCAGAAATGCTTTTTTGCTGGAGGGACAAATAAAATGAGGGTCCTTCTCCCCTGCTCGGTTGATAAGAGTTTATCTGACCAGCTCTCTCTGGATAGAAACGTGCATGTGTGTGTGTGTGTGTGTGTGTGTGTGTGTGTGTGTGTGTGTGTGTATGTGTGTGCGTGCGTGTGTCCCAAGCCAGCATTTGCCATCACTCTAAATTACAGCAAATGACCAGCCTGCAGCAACCATTATAACAATATCTACACACAGACACAAACAAGAAGCAAAGCATCATTTATGAGTAGAAGACAAACAAACACACACAAGAGCACAAACATAAAATAAATGATCCTTTATGAAGCAGAGAGAGGCAATAAGAGCAGCGCTGCGTGAAAATGAATAGTGCGCTCACATTCGTGTGTTTGAGTGCGTCCATGACAGTAATTTTGGTAATTCTGTGGATTTATATGGATGTGAGGCTTACGCAGAACTAAATGATTTTAATTATCAGATAGCCTCAAATCACAGACAGTGGTGTTTTCAGAGAGATGCTTGTGATAATAATTCTCGCGCACACACACACACACACACACACACACACACACACACACACACACACACACACCCCTTAAACTTAAATAACACATCTGTCCACTGCTTTTATGATTCATTTTATAACATCTGCGAATGCTGGTGGTCAGTATGTGATTAGAAATTTATCTCCCAACTCTATAGCACATAAAATAATAATATTCCTAATTGTGTGGAAAGAAAACCCACCAGGTCAAAGGTCAGAGTGTCTTTGTTAAGCGTCTCCACATCTGGAAGACGAGCCTTCACTTGGGTCTTGATGTAGCACTTCTCTCCTCCTGCAAGTCGGATTCCCGTGATTCCCTAAAGAGAAACTCGTACAATAGGTCAATCTGGAAACAGGGAAAAGTCTTCAGATTCCTACACCGCATCACCTGCTTGACATCCCAAACCTTTCTAAATTTTAATAAAATTTGAGTAATTTGCCCCAGATTCAAACATGAACACTTGGGAGGACGTTATGATTAAAGGTCATACTGCTGATTGTACTGATTGGGGTGCTTAGACTAAAGGTCAAAAACCAGCAGTCCAAATTTAATGAAAATTGGAGGGCCTGGATGTGACTTGACATTGATAGGCCTCTGGGGCAAAAATATTAATTTCTGTGATGCCAGTCTCCCCACATGAGCCTTCACAGTTTGATCAGATCAGCCTTTCAGATAGCTCACAGCAGTGGAAAGTTTTTCTTCTGGCCTGCCAATGTGTGTATGCAGGCTATTTTCCTTCTAAATTCAAGCCGGACTCACAATCTCAAAGTCATGGACCTCCACAGCCTCGTCTGCCCCGCTGCCAGTGCTGAACCTCTCCATGTTTTTAGCCGAGTCGATCTCCATTGTCCCCTCCTCGACTTTGCCATTGATGCTCATGCTGTAGTGGACATTGTAAACCTGCAGAGAGACAGATTTGAAGCTGGCATGTAAGGTAGGAGACCCCCGCCCTCGCACACACACTCCCAGCTCTTGCCATTTCAACACAGCCTTTTCCAATCTTTCCCCTATCACATATGACCTCTCTCCTCTGCATTTTGCTTTCACACATTCATTCATTATCGTTATAAAAAAAGCCTTTCTTCTGTACAGCCCTCGATGATGATGACCCATCCACAGAACATCATGTATTTGCTGCTTTAATAGTGTTCTTTTTCTCATAATGGAGAAAAAGTAAAAAAAATAAAATAAAACACTCAAAGCAGCACCTTATTTTGCTTCTCATCTCTTACACCTCCTGCACCTTTAGCATCAGCCGGACCAAAGAGCCTCCCTCACTAACCCCCACCCCTCCCAAACCCCCACCAGGCTCCTCCAGCTCGACACATACGCACAACGCCTCCATTCACCAGCCTTTGCCTCAGTCTGAACTACCGAGCTGCAGTGTTTCATTTGCATTTCACTGTTTGCCTACGCTGCAGAAAAAACTCCTCTTGACTTAAGGACTGAGTTTCCATTTCAACAAATACTGAAAAGATGAAGTCTATTTAGTTTTTTGCAACATCTTACCCAATGATGCTATTTATGTTGTTCTTATGCAACACAGGCTTTAATTTTAAACTGCTAAGTAAATTTCTATTTGTGCAGTTATATTAGTACTACACTCCTGACTGGGTCCTGTACTAAAGTAAAAGAAAAGTGTCATTGTTACATCCCCCACTAAAATGTTGTTTCTAAAAGTTCTGGCTGGCAGGTAGTATGGATTTTACTCTTTCACTGTACACAAGGTTTTTAAGACTCAATTGAACAGTTCCTTACAGAATCCACTAAATCAACAGATTCAAATTTGGCAACGTAATGTCCAGCACTAAATGTGGACATCTTGATTTTATGTACAGATCTTGCAGAAATTATTACACTTTGTGAAAACGTTTCCTTAATGTCCACAACTGTTTATTCTGAGACTCCTATGTTTTCGTGAAGCTATGTGACAGTACAGAAAGGTAGGCTACACTTTCCCTTGCTCTGTCAATAAATAAAGAAAGTCTCTCCAGCTTCTCAGATGCACTCACAGCAGGCTAATAACACCAACGTTAACTTACGTGTTTCTCGTTGTTGTTCCAGAAGTAGAAGGCGCCCACGGCCCCCAGCAGCAGCAGAAGTGCCCCGGCAATGAGCACCGCAATCCCGGCCTTAATGAGGCGCCCGGTGGTGGTGGGCTTCACGGCCACCGTAGAGTAGGCCTACGGTCAAATAATAAAAACAAAAAACAAGTACCGCTGTTGTAGATGGCGCTGCCTGACCTTTAATAGGCCATGGTTACGTGGCAACGGGTTAGGGGTTGCCATGGTTGCCCTGTTCCAATAAAGGGATAAATGTTTAAACTTGCCTAACTTTTATTGAGACAATAGCCTATGTTAGCCTAATTATTGTTAAATTATGTGATTTTAAACTTCGAATTTGGCAAAATGATACAAAAACGATCAAAACAGAACACAGTAGCTTAGCAGAAAAATGTGAACACTAAACAAGCTAAAAGAAAACCAGCATTCACTGAAATGCGACACATCTAGGCTAGCTTCAAAAACTGCGCAAAACTAGAAGATCTTAATAGTGCGCAAAAGATTAAATGAGCAAAAAAGTCTCACTGAAAAATAAAAACGACTCCCCCTAAAACCCCTAAACGACACTAAAGGACAAAGCAGTGAAAGCTGTTACTACCCCTAAACCTCATCGCATCAACTAAGTTACCAAAGTTCCAAAAACACTACAAAAATAAATGAGTTGGTCCCACATTCATAACTTTATTCCTTTATTGTTGTGTGTTTTATTTTTATTTTATTTTTAACAAACCCTATCTGACCTGGTTGTTAAAAGTTGTCTGGAGACTGTGAACACTCACCGGAGGTAAAAAGTTTTGCAGGTCCTCAGGTCCCGCTGAGGCGATCGGTACTTTCTCTGAGCTCCCGGCCATGACTGGAGCCAAACACCTGAGAAGAGGAGCCACAGTCCGTCCAGGCACACACCCACCTCCCAGCCCCCGACCCCTTCTGCTCTCTGTCCTCTGCTGGGCACCAGGGACCATTACGTGAATATAAACTTGTACAAAAAATGTGTGGCAAAGTTGGTGGACTCGTCTGCTTCAGCAATTAGCAGGAATATGTCATTCTTTTACAAACTAATTAGACTGATAACTCCCTGCCAATGAATGTATTCAGTCCAGCCTGGAGAAAGGCTTCTTTATGCACCTTATGTTTGAGTAGGCTGTAGGTTGTGCTGTTGTCTTTGTACTTTGTGATTGAAATGTTTAAGATGTATGTTTGTAAAGATATATTCTATGAGCAGAGGTTATCTTGAGTCTTTCTTTGGTCCAGTATAGGCTACAGAGTGTGTCAAATATAAATGATGGTGTCCAGTGTCCCCACTCTAATTATGAGCTCCAGAAGTAACGATGAACTTCCTTGTCCTTGAGCATTGGCAGTCATTTTTAAGTTTATACGACAGAGCAGCCGTGTGGAGGTGGAGTGCGTCTTCGTTGAACTCTAATATAAGCAAAGGCGCCTTTTCACAGAAGCATTCATCATATTTTCCCTTTGAAGATCGTATAGGCAGCTCGTGGAACTCCCATAACTTTGATTCCCGCTAAGATCCTCAAAGTTTTATATCATTAAGCCTCCTGCAGTCTCTGTGGGCAACAAGACCAACTCAGCAATTAATAAGATGAAGAGGAGTTGAGATGTTTTTTTCTTTTACCCCCTGTCCCAGCCCAAACCTTCATGGGTCAAAGGAGACTCCGGTGGAATGTCGCGTGTTTTCGCCAGACTGTATTTACACAGATCTGCAGCTCCTTTCACAGACTTGACACTCTTATCCGTGTTTTAGATTTCTGAGTCACGAACTGCGGCGCACTTATTAAAAATGCCCCGAATGCTTGAATGATAATAGGGGGATTACGTAAGAGCGCACGGCGCGCATTTGGCACAGAGACAAATAACTGACAGGGAAGTGGACTGAAAAGATTTCCACAAGGACTTTATGTTATTTAGCAAAAATCACTTCTGTTTGGGTCTGTTACACGCAGCTTTACCCCCCCCTCCTCCATCCCGCCCATTTCCCTCTCATTGTCTCATTGTGCCTTGTTCACGAGCACTTTGCAGGTGGCAGGAGGAATTAATTCATTTGCACAATGGCAATCAGGACACAACTCCAAAAAAAACAAAACAAAACAAAAACATGGACACGTTTTTGACAATAAAAGGCACCAATTAAATAAATAGAATGAATATAAGAACAATTATTGTGGTTCCCGCTCTTGGTATTCTTGAGGTGACTCCCTGCTCTGGCGCGCTCCCAGCAAGGCGTTTTTTTTTTACTGAAAAAAGCCCGACTGACCTTCCACCGTAAGCTGCAAGGACAAAGGCTTACAACACTGCAAGAACAGCGACGCCTGTTGACAGACGGGTCTCATGCACCTGCAGGGCTCTGCCCCCACCTAAGCAGGACTAAACCAGGACCAAACAAAGCGAAATCGGGACTGAGCATATGAGTAATGCAGCAAGAAAACCAGCACAAAGCAAGCCTAAACTAAAGACTAATGCTACACAAATCTGACTAACCCTGAACTAAATTAGGCCTAAAGTTAAACCAGATGTAAATATATAAAGACAAGACTAGATTTAACCAGATCTAAAAATAGCCCAGAACTTCATTCATTCATTTTCTTCCGCTTAGTCCAGTTAGTCGCAGGGATGACATTTAGATATAGACAGTGGCAGACAGCCATTCATGCACTAGGGACTCTTTAGAGTTGCCATTTGGGCGGTGGGAGGAAGCTGGAGTACCCGGAGAGAATCCACGGTAAAACATGGAGTGTGTGTGAGTTGGGTTTGAACTCATTACCTTCAGGATTAAGACCAACTCTGAACATAACAGCCTGGAACTAAACTAGAAAAAATTAGGATCTGGACTAAACTTAGGAGTTGCAGGACTTCAGAAATCTTTACAATAGAAGATGTTTTCTGAATAGTATTTCAAAGTTTATTTTGTCTCAGAATATTGTGATTAAAAAAAAAAATCACAATTGCATTCAAGTCTTTAACCCATGATACAGATGGGGTTGATTACCTCAAAGTGCACAGTTCCTTGAGGCCAGTTTAAATAGTAAGCATGCTTAAAGATTAATAATTACAATAAATTTGTACACATTTTTACTTAATTATAACTTTATAAAAAATAAACTCTTTTTATGTACAAATCTTGCATATTATACACTTAACAAGTGATAAGGACTCCAAATGTGGCTTTTACATTTAAGAGAACACTCCCCATAATGTTATCAAATAGGTACATTATTCTCATTTTTTATAAATTAAAAAAGTTCATGATACATTTCTTTGAAAGTGAGCATAGTCTGTGATGTGCTGAGTCTTTAAACATCGTTGGTGTTGTTGGGACAGTGTGTTGGGGTTGGGGTGTAGACCGGGATGCTGATATCGCTGATCTCCTGAACCCGTACTGGTCTCGGAGGGGTCACAAGCATGTAGTCGTACTCCCTGTGCAGGACCTTCTCGTACACACTCTGCAGACCTACGGTTTTAGGGATGTGGGCCTGATAATAGTTGTCTCTGCGGTTGGGGTCCCGAGGCAGGGAGGCCGTTTTAGGTAAACTACTGAAGGAGGACATTGTTGGAGCTGGAGAGGGTCCCACATTGGCTCTGGCTGCTGTAGGACTCCAGCAGCGGTCTGAGTGGCCAAGGACCTTACACTCACTGGTGCACGCCCACAGAGCTGAAAAAGGGAGAAATCATTTTTTATTTACTGGGTGCTGTGATGGTGTCTAGGATACAAGCAATGTTTAGATAAACAATCAAGATTTGGTGGCATTGAAAAGATGGAAATTTCTATCCCATCAAACATGCAGTGTTTATATAAGCAGCAAAATGTTTCATTTGTAACAATAGCTGTGGCTCATGTTGCATCTAAATCCTTAGTTCGTGGTCTTGTGTTATGCACTAGTTAAGCTTCATACATACCATTTTGTGCGCCCATGGGATGGACCGCAGCTCCATCTTTCTTCAGGCCTGTGTCTCCGCTCACGTCACTGTCGCTGTCATTGAAGTCGCTGTCCCCTTTGCCGCTGTCTTTGCCGCTAAAGACCGGGTCCCGAGCAGAGATGGTGGTGTAAGAATTGCCCTTCCAGATGGTGATGGGCCGCACCGCTTCTTTGCCATTGCCGTAGCCGGGCAGCGTGGAGTATCCCTGTGAGACAAACACAGAGGTTAGAGGCTGTCCCGAGAGAACATATCAGTGTTTATTATTCGCACAACTATATGTCCTCCACCTCCCCCATTTACATACACATCTCAGCTGCACTTACCTCGTGCTTGTTCCCTGTGCGCTTGTTGTTGCTGTCTGAGTCGTAGACGCAGGGCGCCTCGCTGCCGTCCTCTGATGCTGAGCACATGTCGCTGCCCCCGGGGTGAGCCGAGCTGAAGCCGGGCTGGCTGCTGTAAGAATGCCCATCAAAGGTTACAGCGCCGCCAGTGCTCGCGTGCAGCGGCAGCAGCGGGTTGTCCGCCACGTGACCCCTGCCCCGCTCTAACGTATCCTTCTCGTGGTAAGACTCGTTGTCCTCCTCACTCTTGTCCCGTTTGCGCCGGTTGCAGGTGGTGGCGATGAGGATAATGGCGAGTAGCAGCAGCGTGCAACTGCCCGCGAGGACCACAATGATGACCACGGACAGGTCCCAGTTCACGTTTAATGGGGAACCGCTTTCGGACTCGTACACGGCACGGTCGCTAGGGGGGGAACCTGCTACGATCAGAAAGTGCAGCGTTGCTGTTGAACTAAGAGCAGGCCGCCCGTTGTCGCTGACCGTCACGGTTACGCGCAGCGTCTCGTCGACGTCATGGCTGAGGGCGTGGTTCAGGTAGACGTCACCTGTGGCCTTGTTCACGGAAAACACGGAGGAGTCGCTCGAGGCAAGCGCAAAGGACAGCTCCGCGTTCACCCCCTCATCTGCGTCTCGCGCTTCCACTCTGGTGACAATGTAGCCGCTAGGGGCCTCACGTGGCAGTGGCAGCTCCGCTGAGCCATTGTGCAGCGTGGGCTGCGTTATCACGGGCGTGTTGTCGTTCTGATCAATGACCCGAATGTAAATGGACGCGCTGCCGGTCAGGGGTGGGGAACCGCCATCACTAGCGATTACCCGCAACTCCAGCTGCTTCACGAGTTCAAAGTTGAAACTGCGCAGCGCATACAATGAGCCGCTAGCTGGGTCCAGGCTCACGAAAGTAGAGATGGGGGACCCCATGAAGTAGGTGTCCGCCAGTCTGTAGCTGACTTTTCCGTTTGACCCCAGGTCCAGGTCACTCGCCACCACAGTAGTAATATAGGCACCGGGTGCGTTGTTTTCCGTCACTGCTACGTCATACACGGATTTGGTGAACACCGGCGCGTTGTCGTTCTCGTCAGTCAGGCGGATGGTGTAGTGCGTGATGGTCCTGAACGGCGGCGAGCCTAGGTCTTCTGCCACCACAGTCAGGTTGTATTCCGCTATCTTCTCTCGGTCAAGCCCACTTGTGCTCACAATCATGAAGCTGTCCTCATAGGCCTGCTGCAACCGGAAGTGCTCATGCCCATAGAGTGTGCAGTGCACCTGTCCATTGGCGCCAGAGTCTCGGTCAGAGGTGCTCACGAGCGCCACGAAGCTCTCGCGCCCAGCGGCCTCTGTGACATAGGCAATGCCCGCGGTGATGGATGTCATGGGGCTGATGGAGATCTCGGGCGCGTTGTCATTCACGTCCTGCACCTGGACCACAATTTTGCAGATGGCAGGGCTGGGGTTTGGGCCCAGGTCAGAGGCCTGGACATCAAACTCGTAAGTGTTTTTGGTCTCAAAGTCCACTGCGTTCTCAAGCGTCAGGCGACCCGTCTTCCTGTCCACGCGGAACAAGTGGCGGATCTCCTGTGGTACCTGGTTCCCAAAACCATAGACCACTTCTCCATTTAGCCCCTCATCCGGGTCATCCGCGTTCAGGTCAAGCAGCAGGGTGCCCACGGGTGCGTCCTCTGCCAGCTCCACAGAAAAGCTGCTCCGGTCAAACACCGGGCTGTTATCGTTGTAGTCTTTCACCTTGATGTTGATGCGCGTGGTCCCGGAGCGCGAAGGGGTACCGCCATCCATTGCCACCAGGTCCAGCGCATAAGACGCCTGCGTCTCCCGGTCCAGCTCCTTCATGAGCACGAGCTCCGCATATTTAACCCCGTCAGCTCTGCTCAGGACGTCAATGGAAAAGTGGCTGTTTACAGAGATCTGGTAGCTCTGGATGTAATTGGAGCCCACGTCCGGGTCCACGGCAAAGTCCAGGGGGATGCGCGTTCCCACCGCTGTGTTCTCCGAGATCTCGAGACTAGATTCTTTTCGCGGAAACTCAGGGGAGTTGTCATTGATGTCCTTGACCTCCACCTCGACATGGATGAGCTTGAACTGCTCTTTGGAGAAGCTGACCACGTCAAAGGAGATGAGGCAGAGCTGGCTGTGCTTGCAGAGCCGCTCGCGGTCGATCCTCTCTCCGATGCTGAGCTGACCGTCACTTTCCCGGAGGCGGATCAGGGAAGAGTTGAACTGTTTCATCATCCTGAAGCTGCTCCTGGAGCCAGAGGCGGAGGAGATGTCCTTGGCCAAGTTTCCTATCACTGTCCCCGGTGCGTCTTCCTCAAAAGTCTGATACTTTACTGTCTTTGCGCGTGTGACAACAGCAAAACACGACCACAACAGCAACAACAGTCCTTTCCACCTTTTTTCTCCCATCTTGACACTCCAATAAAAATAATAAAATAAACAAATCTTACTTTGATGGGGATTTTAACACGAAAAGTACAAAAAAAACTTCCAGTCTCAAGCTTTTCTCCAGGGTTTGTTTTAGAGAAAAAGATGTAATAAATACTCCATATGTCTCTGAATGCGCACTGATGCGCTCCTCTCTCTCTCTCTCTCTCTCTCTCTCTTGCTCTGTCTAGTGGAGGTGCTCACAGCGCAAGAGGGCTGCAGTGTCTGCGGGAGGGTTTATACGGTGAGCCATGCAAATGAGCCGCGCTGTGACCAATCCGCGCTTTGACTCAGGAAAAGGGGGACTTCTGAAAGACCTCTAAGCCCTGTTTAGAGATTCCTGGACTGTTCTTAGAAACTTGGCATCTAATATGTGGGCTAAACGCGGGACTTGATTTAATACAGCTATAGTTTCCGTTGCTTGTTGATAGTCCTGGGGCTTTTAAATGCGAGCCGACACAAGGGAGAACAGAGATGCGCAGTGTCCCTGAGCTAGAGGACAAAGCATTTGAATGGAGAGTCTGCTCGGGCTGCTATAGGCGCACGTTGAATGTAAAGAGATTTATGCTTGAGCACTGTCCGGTTGGAGCCACACGCGTGTCCTGTGTGTCGAACTTACCGAAGCAAAGGCTGTCCCTGTGACCTCCCCTCGGCTTCTCAGTCCCATGCAGAAACATGACTTTACGCACACGAAAACGGGACGTGTGCTGTCATTCCTCCAATCTTTATCCACTCGCCCAGACAGATACAGTTTCTCATAATGCACTTTTGATTGAGTAAATGCGCTGACGCAGCTCAGCGTGCACAAGCAGTCAGTCCAACAATGCGCTAATAGACGTTTTATTGCTCATTTTATTCTCATTAATAAATCCCATAAATTTGCTCTGCCTCATATTGCACACCCCCCTTGTGTGTTGTAATCCAGTAATCATTTGCCCAATGTGAGATCATATCAAAAATGTCTTTATCCACTCTCATTTTCTTCTAATTTGATTGGCTCACGTGATGTCTTGTGAGGGCAGACAGGGGGATTTTTTAATTAAAGCCTCTCCTTGGCCTCGCCTGCAAGAACAGAGTGGTGCAGGTGAAGACACATGCACAGACGATCCAACACGGTCTTTCTGGAGCCCGTTACAAATGGGATTTGGCTGAAAACGCAGGGGGGGTTTAAGGGGATCTCAATAGTGAGATTATATCAAAGGCATATGAAGCCCTCGTTAGTAGCAGCGGAATAATGGCATGGCGGGGTCTTTCTTTGCAGCCCTCCACGCCGGTATTGTGGCCCTTGTGCAGGCCTGTGGGGACCCTAACCCCCGCAGTCTACTCGCACTCCTATGTCTAACTGCAGCATAATGAGCCAAAGCCCTAAAGCTCCTACCCACAGACCTGCCCCGGTCCAGCACCACTTTTTTCATTGTAAGAAAATGGGAGCTGAATTGGCCTGGACATTGGGGTCTCTCCCATTAAAATACATTTAGAAAACGACCGGGGCCCCGTCACGGCTCTTTAAGAGATTTTCTCTTCTCCCGCTCCCCCCTCACTTCTCCCTCTCTCCCCCTCCCCTCCACGCACAACGGGCTTTTCAGGGGCAACACTTGCTTTGGAGTAGAAGCTAATATCATTTGGCATGTTTTATAAAGAACCCATCTGCCATAGAAAGTCAAAGAGCGGACACCTGAATGAACAGCGGCCAGTCAGGCAGCTTGCACGTTAGATACAGTCAAGCCTGTCCTACATAATAAGGAAACATCAGCATTTAAACATGTATCACAAGCTATCACAGCAAACACAAGAGTGAAGGAAAAGACAGGTGGTCTTTGGAAATCCAGGGTAGTTAACAAAAAAGTGAACTGAATTATCATTTTTTTCTATTGAAACAAAAACCAGTATGGTATTGTGAGATGGCTTGTGTTGACCTGGTTGATACTTTACTGAAGGAGGCTCATACTGAATAAATAAGTTGAATGCAAAAATTGTTATCTGACAGCAATTATGGAGCTTTAAAACGTTGATGTCCCGTTTAACACTCAGTAAAATATCAGAGAAATCAACACAAAAACAGATTTGTTAATTTTCTTTCCTAATTATCTTATGCCTCTCATTTGTCAGTCTTTTATCATTTTTTCTATCCATGGTGGAATCCTGGGACAGAGAGACATAAAGTGCACTCATATTGGTTTGAACAAATAAAAATAATTTGCTTAACTTGTCGCTTTAGCGTTATAAAGCTGTAAAGCTGCTGCTCTCTGACTGATGCAACATTGGATATTAACATCCAACACTATGGTGTTTTCTTTGAAAGACTACTTTTATGTATACAGTAGATCTGTGAGCTTGTTATACTCTGACTTTTACAGAACATCCACGACGGCCCTGAAAAGTATACACTCAGAAACAACTCTAAAGATGAATATGAGACCGATTTGACCTAATGTGTTTGTGAAAAAAGCCTATTCACTCCGAACTGGCTCAACCGAAGCGCGCTAATAGTGTTTTCATTCCTCCGCGTGAGAATCTTCATGTTTAGTTCTTTTCTTTATGTTTGTGGTCTGAAGGTATTTTAATAGGCCCACCTCCTTGCATTCTCTCGCTCACGCAGCGCGCACAGCAATCTAATGCACACTGCACTGTGAGCCTCCCGGATTAAAGACTGCGCGTACACGTGGTCGCGCCGGATGAGGGGAGAGAGAGAGCGAGAGAAAAGGGACAGTTGTGGTGTTTGTGTTGGACAATCTTTTGCATCCCAAGCTACTAAAGCAAAGCTGTCGACTGAAGGGCACACACACATACACCTATAAGACCTCTCTCTCACGTGACCACCGTGTCAATCTCGCCCGTCTGCACGCGAGTTTAACAATAACAGAATCCTAAAATCCATCTATTCTTCACGAGACGTATTAGCATTTTCTTTAACATATATAAAGATATCTTTAAATCCCTCTCCCTCCCGTCCACTCTAGCTTTCTTCCCCATTGTGCGCCCATTTGCTCGAGTGATCGCTGGGTATTTGGGGTCTGAGCCGGTCGCCCGAACCGTGCCTCTTGTTGGGGCTTATCTCATTCACATGGAAATAGTGATTTGGGGTCTTTTGTCCCACAGATACGCGGTGGAAGGAGACAGTGGGCTCAGGGGCCAGCGGGGTGAGAGTAGAAGATGCTTGAGCTGTGTTGAAGGGGGCAGGGGCTGGGTCCTCCAAGATAATCGATCATACTTTGCACCCCCCTCACTCTCCTCTCTTGGATAACCTTTGGTTAACTCGCGTGCCATCCCAAACAGCACTGTCCTAATTGGTTCCCACCACTAATTATCCAATTATTGCCCTCCTACTGGAGAGCTGCACTCCAGGTTCCTCAGGGTAATGACCTGATCCTATGCTATTGATGAAAATGATTAGGACCGAATGCGCCCATCAGAGTGCGGAGTGCAACACTTGAAAACTTCGCCTCCGCCTTTAACCGAGGACACCTCATCTCCAGAGGTTGCTCGGCCTGCATTGTGGTCCAAAACTCTCATTCAAATGAAATTCATGGTAAAGTGGTGTGCAGCTTAATTAGTATCTTCTGTGTGGGTCCAAAAATGCAGACATACAGATTGTTGACAATCTCAAACCAAAATAGCGTGTCTGGTAGTCTCAATGCAAATACACAGCAGTCCACTTTCCTGGATAGACATGTTTTCAGTGGCCCCTTTCTTGACTAATAAATGTTATTTTCCACTCTGTGTGTGCCTGAAGTTAGGCTATAGCCTACTTTTGCGGCCAGTTATGGCTTAACTTAAATGTCAAAGGGTAATTACTAATGTGAAAGTAAAAGGACTGCTGGACATTTGGAGAAGCTGTGGAGACCCATAATAGGCGACAGTGTAAAGGCTGGCGGCCAACGTGAACGGAGCAGCAGGCAGAGACTGGCACCAGAATGCCTCCAGATTGATAACGTCCAGTTACATTAAACATTTATTCTCCTCCAGTCTGCATCTCCTTTCTCTTAGTTAACTTCTACGCCCATCCATCACCTTCCAGCCCATCTGTCGCTGATAGCTGCAACACTTTAAATAAATTCTTCTCGACAAACAAAACGGTTAACATCTCATGAATACAGCTTTTTACACCCGCTCACAGATTGAGGGGAAAGTTTAGGGCCAGTGGAGTAACTTGTGCAAAGAAATCTGTCCTGGGACACTCCCTCTTCGCTTCCACTTCATTACCAGTATTGTAGTCGGGAGCGCGCAATCTGTGCGGCCGTCTCCGCCGGCCCCGCCAGCTTTCTAATGAGTTTCCAATGATGATTTAAAGGCTTGCATAGAGACTATTCCCCTCAAACTCCACCCACCTCCCCATCTTATTCTTCCATTCATTGGCTTTGTTTGGCTGCTTCCATCGCTGGCATTTGGGCGTGATTCAGGAGAGGTCAGAAGGATACAGATTCACACATCAGCCACAAATAAAAGGACGATATATGGGGGTAACACCAGGGAGGAGAATCAGGGGGAAGAATTAAAGCTATGTGGCTGGAGTAATGTGGTTCTGGGAATATTTAAGGACCCATTTTTAAAGTCAACCCCCAGAGCACTATTACTAACACTATACTTAAATTTATTTTTTTTTAGTAAATGATTTTAAAATGTGACCCTTATTCTTTGAGTTTGGTGCTTTACTGTTAAATTGGTTTAGTCATATTTAGCCCTGGGTAGTCCTGGTTCTGATCTGGTTTGAGTGTCATTTCCATAAATTGTATATAGACTTGGATTTATTTCTGAATTTCATCCTGGTTCCTGGTTCAGTCCCCAATTCAGTCCTTGGTTTAGTCTAGTCCTAATTGAAAAGTCAAATCTAAAAAATAACACAACAAAAACAACATTTACACAGTAGTTGTAAACATGATATAAATAATGTTTATGTGAGAGTAAAATATTATTCAACATTATTGTTTTTTTTTAATTATATGAATGTTATTTTAAGCCTGGCCTATTTACTTGCTGACTCTTCTTTTCAAGTCGTTTTATGAGCAGGAGGTGACAGTAGTCTTAGTGTGATCCAGTGAAAGGCTGCGGGGCTCTGTGGACACACCTGATGGCTCTATGTGCCAGATTGTGTGGTGCCTGGGATGAACAGATGGGCTCGGATGAGTTAAGAGAAGCATGGAGGAGGGGAGCGGCAGGCGTCTGGATATCGCTCATGTAAAGTTATGTCTTCCCCCTTTGTTTGCCCGTGTGACAAAATCACTTTGGTTAATCGTTTGATTTGTGAGTTTTCTTCATGCATTTTCAACTTGTTCATTCAAAGACAATGGCCAACACTTTTCTTTTTCTTCTCAACCCAGATTTTGCCCGGACATCCTTCTACTCATCTTCCTTTCAATAATATAGATTTTTTTCTAAGAAGCATAATGGTACTTTCACAGTTTCCAACCTCCACATGTAACTGTTAGGATTTTAGGACCAAATGCACTGTCCTCCACTGGGACTGCTTTGTCAAAGTTGCTGCTTTGTTAAAGTGTGAATTTTTAATTTAAATGTAAAATTTACATGTTGGACCTAAAGCCGTACTCTGTCCACACTGTGTTATCACTAATCTTATGTTTAATCTTGTGATAAAAAGCATCGTATCTTTTTTATGTTTTATTTCAGACGTTTCATAGCAACAGATGCTGTATTAAAATGTTGAATTAGTGGCAAATTAGCTTTTTACAATGGATTAACCAAGCTGTCACATTCTAATCAAAAACGACTTCTTAAATTGTCACTTTCAAGCCTGGCGTACAGAATACTTTAAATGGTGCTGCTTGACTCTTTTCAACAATCTGAAGAACAAAATGCTCAGGAGATGAGCTGTCAAACAATCAAGACACTTTTTCTGTATTTTAATGAAGTATTTCAATATCACAGGCAAACTTTGAGCAACTGTTCTGCTGCCAATCCCAATGTGGATAAAAACATTTTGAGGCTTATTAGCTCTTTAACTTTAAGCAACCCACTAACCTACTTAGTCTATGAGTCACAGAAGACAATCATTGAGTGCATTAGGAGCCAAACTGCGAACGCTTCTTCGACTTCAACTTTAGAGAAAACACAACTCCCACTCTCTGACTTTGTAATTCCTCTCTCTCATCCTTTCTGCCACTCCTTCCTCCATCCAACCTTCTTACCTCTCTTTTCTGTTTCAAGTCCCTGCAGTGCTATTTAGAGCTATGCACAGAGCTATATTAATATGACTAAAGAGAATTGTCAGGTAGCTCGGGTCCAGCTGGCTGTAAACTCAACGGTGCGGTTCTCCTCTCACAGAACATTAAAGCTCTCTTGTTTATAGAGTCACACTCAATAAACAATGCTATATAATTCTCTTTGAACAGCATATGCCTTGTATAAAACAATGCAAAATGTGAGGGGACGCCACACTCCAAGCACAGCTTTGTGTGACCTCTCTGGATGTGCCAGTGGGACTTTGAAGGGAAACCACTGTTTTCCTCTGGGAGTAAACAGCCACACACTCGCCTACTGTATATGCATAGACCGAAATGCCCCAAACTAAGAAAATTGTGTGCATATATCTGTTCAGTATAGAGCTAATCAATTTTTCAGCAGCCCAACCTTGATTGTTCATGCAGGCCATGAGAGGGCTAATGAGGCAAGGCTGCAAAGACAATGTGCTCACTAAAGTGGGCTAGCTACAAAAGGACAAAACTATTTCTCACATCCTCTTCATCAGTCACTTCTCTGTGGTCAGGAGGAAAGCTACCGACGGCTCGTGTGCAACTGTCTTATAGGGCACCAAAGGTTCTGCCTCTGATCTGTAGTGTCAAAGTCTCCAGCTTTATATGCTGTTTGTTCTCAGCTCACAACGAGGTATGCAGATAAATGGTGCTTCATAAAATGATTTAAGTGTTTCTTTTAGCTTACCACAAATAAATACATTGTCACACACATTAACAGTATATATCAAGAGTAAATACAGTCAACACCAGATTTCCTGCAATATTTATACTTGCAGTTTGTTTGGCACAAATACAGAAATTAGGGGAATACCCAGATTATGTAAATTTATAACATTTCAAATTTAATATTTTCTGAATGTTAAGCCCTGACTGTGTGGCAGTAAACTTAAATGTCTAAAGGGGCCAAAAGTACCCACAGGTTTGCCACACCCAGTGATAAATGTTGCATCTTGCAGCTGAGAATAGCTTTTGTTTGCAGATTTGTGCTTATACACCTGAAAATGAAATGTTATGTTGTGGTTGCAGGACTAAAGATGAAACATATAGCGTGCCACATTTTAGAGTTCCTATTGCCATCAAAGCAGAAAACAAACTATGTAAACACACAGCTCCTTGCAGGCTCCCAAACACACTCAGCAGGCAACACCCAATTATCTATGCTCACAATAAATGAGGAATAGTCAAATTAGCACTGGGTCTAGGAAGTATCTTCATAGATTAGAATATAAAAGAGGAAAAAACATCCTTGGTGACAGTTCCTCACAGAGCCTCAACACAAAGCCAAATGTAGGCTATTTCATAAAACTACAACCCCGTGTCATCAAAGCTCTCCCAGTGGAGGCGTTTTCCCTGTTCGCTCCTCTCGTCTAAGCGCCCTATTTCTCCACATCGTCATTGTCTTTGTTTGCAGCACTTGTCTCACGTCACCAAGAGGAAAAAGCCTGCGCTCGATTCATCTTAACAGTTTGTGTGTCACTGAGAAAAATAAAATGGTTGAAACTCTTTAAAAAATCAGGCTTTTGTTGCCAGAGAACAGAAGGCTGACAAAGTTTTATAGAGGCAGCCATGAAGTTCTGCCTCATTAGATAGAATAGCTGTTCTATATTCAGGGTCTCTGAGGGGCTAACAAATGCAATGAGTGGGCCAAACCCAGTTTGTTCCGCCAGAGCTACAGTCTTTTTGTCTGAGATTGTTGGGAGGGGTTGGCTGGGGGGCAGGTTCCTCAAAACCCAAATTGTATTATTGAAGCTAATGAAATGGACCACAGCATGAGAAACCTTCAAGCTCCTAACTGAGTTTATTCTTGAATGAACTAATCCAGTTGTTTTTGTGATGTGGACCAGAAGCATGTATCCAGTAATGACATCACTCTGTAACATGAGCTCATCAAATATAATAGTGATAGTAATAGTAAAGTGATAACACACCTTGCACCAATGGGTTTTGGACTTTGTTTTATAGCGCTCACCCATGTCTATCAGTACTGTAAAACTAAAATGAGCTTAAGGGTTTTAATACTTGAATCACAGGTTTTCCACCTTCTCCCCAACTTGCATTTTATTTACCCATATTTATTTCCTTCATTAACCATACCTTTCTTGCTTGAGCTCAATAAAAGCCCCATTAACTGGCTCTTACATCTTTAACAGAAAACACACTGTTGTTACACAGTTTTATTTATTGTGCTTTGTGAGACCTTCATGACATTTTATGTAACAGATGGACTTATTTGATGTCAATATTGCTCATTAACAAAGATATTGTGTCATTTTGCACATAACATAGTGCATTATCTTGTGTCAATAGATTATGATGAACTTTTATTAAACTTACAATCAAACCAGTTTTCCCTGACTTGTACAGAGTTTGAAGACAGAAATCATTTGCATGCATGTGTTTAATTTTAACTGCATTTATATTTAAATAGTGCTCAGGCTCCCCCTGAAGGCAGCAGGGCTGAATATTTTGATTTAAGTACACATTTCAAAGTTGTCCTTAAAAAAGATTAGAAGATTAGGAACCCATCTAGAAGTTGGTGTGTCCCAGATTGAGACTGATGTCCTTTGATTGCACAGGGCTATGGGCGAGAATAATGGAGCTATGCACTGTGTCATTATTGTGGCAATCATTTATAAGAGGCGGTGTTCATTGATAACTTAATATGCCTGTTGTATTTGTCTCATTAGCGCTCAATGTGAGTGTAATCTGAGCTATTAGTGATGTTTAGCGCTTGTGTCAGAAGACGTGGGTATTTGTTGGGCAGATGGACGAAGCTCTGGGGCTGCCCTCATCGCTGACCCCCTACAGATGTCCAGCTCTGGCACGAAGAACTGGAAAATCAGTAATACACCGGAACCAACTTGTCAATACGCAGAACAATTAGGCTCATTTGAGCGCCAGATCTGGCAGCGCAGCGGCGCTCTTTGCGCAGCTAAACACGCAGTTATTACAGCGGAGATGAAAGAGGGAAAGGGGCCATGCGGTGCCTTTCTATGAAGGCCTGTTTGACCGATGGCTCATGTATGAATAGGACTCTGGTGGTCATACATAAATTAAGAGGTTAAGTGAGCCATCAGGAACAAATGTTTGCATTTATTAAGTCAGACGAATGGCTTCCAGCAGTGAACCCACAGCCTGGTTTTCCTTCAACGTGAATTTTAAGTATGTTTCCAACTGGCTCTAGTGAGCTGATTAGTTTAGCCTATAGACCACTGTGTGTGCTAATCAATCAAGTCCAATTAACTTCAGCCAGGCCTGTTCACACTCTCACATCTCGACGTAACAAGTGGACTGCCAGTCAATAATATCACACATAAAGCCTATTACTGCCAGTGGTGCACAAAAACATCCCGTGTGCACTGTGTGTGCTCTACTGGTTTGTAAACAAGAACAAATAAGTCCTAACTCGGTAGTGGTAAGTTACTAATCCTTGTCAGATAGTACTTTTAAAACCATGTCACTATTATTAAAAAGGATGCTGTGCACCAACAGACCTTTGCCTCTGTAGGATATTTAGACTCTTATGTTAATGTACGGATCATTATACTCTCAAAGATTCTAGATATAAATGCGTAAACCGTTTAAATTTAATAACATTTGGAGTTTTCAGGAGAAACGAAGCCGTCCAGGAGGCTCGTTACGCAGAACAAACATCCCGCTCACTCGAGGAGGGCTCCTGCAGGAATGCATGAGGCAGGTGTAAATTTAAACTGTTAATGAGGCGCATCAAAAGCATCAAAGAGGTTCGTGCTGCGCCATAGTCCAGATTAGACAAAAGCCATGAGAGTTTTCCTCACTAAACGGCTGAGAATAGGTCCGAACAGCGGGAGTCATTTTGTATCCATAAACCCCTGCGGACTCCAGCTCAAAACCAGCCGAGTTTCAGGAGGTCAGCCTCTAACGAGACACTCCAAACGTCCGCTTTATGCGCGCAGTAAACACCCAGATGTCTCATAGCTTCATTGTGACCCATTTATGACATCATCAGTTACTTTTCACTCAAGATAGATGCGCTGTAGGCCTTCACTTGACAAGAAGGTCAGGCTGCGCTCACCCTGCAGACAAAGCTGGAGACACAGAATCTATTGCAAGGCCCTGCTGAGTAAGAAGATCAATGGTAGGTATTAATGGGAGACATCCTCTTGAATAAATCACTCAGGACACTTGTTGGTACTGAGTGAAAGTGGCAAAAATCTTACAAAAATATGACCAAAATTAGATTGAAGACACATTTCCTGTAGTATGAACATGGTCAAGATGTATAAATCCATCTCAATGACTCCATAATGAACAGCTCACTTTCATCTGTCGTAGTCATATGAAATCCTTCAACATCTCATTTCTTTTGTCAACAGTAGCCAGTACGGGTCAGTGGACTGGCCTTTGAAGCAGTGGGATACGTCAGCAGTCAGACAATAATGACCCGAGCGGATCATCTCTCCTCTGTTCTACCTTCTGTCACCAACCAGGGCTTTTGTAAATTTCTCTTGCAATTATTTATTTTTATGAACATCTGTAGGCCTCATTTATTTCATTTCTTGTACATGTTTAGCTACCAACTGCAATAGGTAATTTCTGTTCGGGGCTGATGACCTAATGAAACAAACCAGTATTACTAATTTCAAGACCACTACCTGATAATGAATGCATTACTTGAGTAGCAATCAAGCTTTGTGTCACTTCTGAACTTCAAAGTGCTCTGTTTTATGCAGAGCCTCCTCTTTGATATTGCCACAGTGACCTTTACCATGTTATTTTAATTCATCACAGATCCATAGGAGTGGAAAACCTCTTGTTTCTGGAGGGGGAAACTAGAAGTGAGTGTTCACTAAAACATGATAAATTGTCCTCAGGCGCAGGAATAACATATTTGAATGATGAAATCCAGCACAGTTCCCCTTGGCAGACAAATTCTTTTAAACTCTCACATCTCAGCACAGCCTTGTAGAGGTGGGTTTCAGGAAATTGTCTGCAAGCGTGTGCGTGTGGACACACTGCACTCCCAAAGGTCTGATGGGTGGCATGCAGTAGGTTTACGTGTGTGGAGCAGTTAAATAAAATATATAAAATTCAAATGAGCCTTTATGACCAACGTTAGGGCTGACAAAAACTTCAAACTTCAGTTGAACATGAAGCTCTGGCAGCATTTAAAACAAGAGACATTTAATAAACCAAATGTAATGGAGATCATTTTACTAAAGGTGTTCTTTTGTTAATGTTAATCATTAATGATTTCTCAATGCATTGCGATGTTCTGTTAAATTTGTCCAAGTTAAAGTACTTTGATATGTAGTCTGTAAGATCATGTTACGTTGAAGAAGCTTTGCCACCTATAATGCATAAACTATAATAAAAAATGTTTACAATTGTCAGACATGTAGGACATTTGAAATATATTCTAAATGTCAGGGAAATCCCTTCTAAACTATGACAGACAACACACAATTTGGTGTCTTCACAACCCTGTCACAAAGTAGTAACTGCTGCAAAAAGGACATTTTTAATTAAAAAGTACCAAGTGATATGTACTAAACTTTTGTCATTGATGTTTTGTTACATTGAGAATGATTGCTCATCTATAAACACAGACTAGTTTATGATTAATAAGAAAACAGAACCAAGCAGTGTCCCATCTTTATTGTGTAAAATATGTTTAATTATTAAAACTAGTAAATGGTTTAATGCTGCAATAAGGAGTAAAGAGACAAAAAATAATTAGTTAAGTCCTGTGGAGTCAGTCCAGAAGGCTGTGACTTTGTCTCTGTTTATGAAAAGTGATAAAATAAAATAAACAAATTTCCCTAACCTTTACAGAACCACATTCATTTTCTAAACCTAAATGTTAAACTGTTGTTGCAGATATCATAAACCAAGTCCATTATGAGTGGCTCAGGGCTGAACAGAAGTATTTATGCACATTAGACGTGTGAACAGACCTCATGTGAGACGACAGAGGCTTGGGACGGGGACTGGCCCACTTTTGGCCTTTAGAGTGTTGATGGATGACAAGCAGTGTTTGACATGTTGGCATGGCAGTGGCAGTCTGTGTGTATGTGTGTTTTTCGGGAGGATAACAAACAAGCGAGAGGGGGGTGATCTCCTTCTACCTGTCCTCTCTTTTTTTCTGCATGCCGCTTGTCTCGCACCTGTCAGTCATTCCTCATCCTTATAGGACAGTGAAGGTGGCGCACCTCCAAAGCGTGGCCTACTTTTCCCTACTGCTCTCACACAGAATGGAAATGAGCTCTCAACTTATTTCACTGCAAACGTCTGTCTGATTTTAATTAACATCGCGGCTGTGGTGATAAAACAGTGCTGTGTCTATATCTTACAGCTACGTCCGCCTTCAGTGTGTAAATGTGTGAGGCAGTGACAGAGACACAGAGCTGAGATCCATAATTTAAATGAATGCCCAGAGCGGCTCAGAGCAACACTGATTTCAACACGCCTCTCACACATCTCTTGAACAAGCATTGCTTTGGGTGATTTTTATATACACACACATGCTGCAGTGCTCCTGTATTTTTAATTCTAGTTCATTTTCTAGCATCAGAACAAGCTCTCTTGACCTATTATCATCCAAGGTCTGGTATAGTTATGTTGGATTACTGAACCTTCTCACGCTGCACAGAACATTGATTCCTGGCCATTGCTGTTTGGTGACAAAATACAACAAAAAGGAATGTAGGTCATCAACATCTTGACACGACGAGGACAAATATATATGTATGTATTTATATTTTATAAATCAATACATTTTGTAAATAGTCCGCACCACTTGTGGTTTTGGTTGTGGCTAGAAATGTCTTGAATTGTGTTGTAGTTTGTGTTAAGGAATATTTGAGCTGCCCTTGGAGCAAAGAGGAGAGAGAAAGACAAGCTGAAGACTTTCTGAATGTCTTAGGCAGGAGAAGTTTATTGATCATCAACACAAGACCTAGAGACAGTTGACACTCAAAACAGTGGTAGTGTCTAGTTTGCTCCCGGTGTAATAAGACTATATAGCATCATACTGCATCAAAGTCCACGCCATGCCATGGTGTTTACCATTAGCGTCTAGACTTAGAGCACCTGACTAAGCTGAAACAAAGGCCACGTCATTACAACTACAGCCTTGGTGATGGAAAAAGGCCTCACAGGTTGTCCTGATCTGAACAAATTGTTGTTGGAAAGTAAGGTTCCGTCAGGTCCCATCAATCATCTTTCACCATCACTCTTTCAAAATACATATTTGAGATGTCACAATTGGCTTAATGGAGGAATCTACACATAAACACAAACACTATATTTGTCAATGTCAGCAATTCAATTCTATTTATTTATATTAATACAATATATATATACACAGTATATACATGTCTGTAAAGGTTTTCAGTCGTCAAGGTCACCTTGAAGAAAAGGCACCAGAACTTATTTTTCCAGGAAAAAAATAACAGTATATAGCCCAGTATCACAATAACAAAGAAAACTCCATCCAGGGAAAATAGAGAACCACAGAAGGAGGATTGACTCCCAGGCCATGCAATAGATGTGTCCAGGATTGTCATTGACAAATAGTCCATCAATCAGCAGGAAGAAACCGTCGGTCATGTTTTGCTATTGTTTTTACTTTACTGCAAAAATGAAGTTATAACAGAATAAATGTAGTCATTTTGATCAGACTCCAAAAAGGCCTGCCTGCTTTATCACCTTGTACAACTACATAAGACTGTTTGTATCTCTTGTCATTGGTGTATTCTGTTTTTGATAGTACAAACTGTTAAAAATAATCCATACTTCCTGTTTGTAGTGTTGCTGTGCGTTTTTGGCTGAGATGTTGATACTACAATGATTTTCAGGAAATGCTGCATTTGATTTGTTAGACATTGCACAGCTCCTGTATTTTTAATTGTTGTTCATGTCCTCCTCCGTCTAAACGCAACAGTCGAGCATCTCTCTCTCATTGGGTGTATTTATAGCATATTCTGTCAGACAATGTTCTCCATTTGTGTGTATTCATTTGGAAATAATAACATTGACAAGTGCTTGAGAGATGGAGGGGTTGAGAGGGAAAGGGACTCATTTCGAGCATGTCCCCACTAACGAGCTGTATTGTGCTTCAGGCGATGTGTATGATAGCTTCAAGCCGCTGTGTGTCTGAGTGGAGAAGTGTGTATTGTGTGCCTACTCATTCGCAGCTGAGGGATCTTTACCGTGGCTCATTTTTTATCATTTGTCAGAGCTTCTCTCTAGTATTTTTCTCACTCGATCCTAGAGTTTGTTCTGTAACAGTCCAAAGCCGTTGTTTAGAATGAAATGCATTATCCATCTCGATTCCACTTTGTTCTCTCCTCTTCATTTCGAGTAGCTACATCTTCACACATCCACACACACAGCCCAGATCCCATTAGCTTTAATATTTCAGCAGTCGTCATAGTGTGTCGCCGGTGGCCTTGTCACCGCCTCAACCCCAGGGACACAGATCCTAGATCAGCCGTGCTTGTCCTCACCCACAGACACTACAAAGGACAGAAGGGGCAATAGCACTAAGCTGACTTCGGAGCTGAGCTAGCACCCAGATGTCCCAGGAGTCCCCTTCCACTTGCACTTACAGCAGTAGTCAGTATCACAGCACCAAATCCCAGATAAAATGTGGAGTCTCAGCGTTACATTTGTAAAGGCTGGTTACAGTCAGGCATAATTTGGTTTGGGAATGTGTAATGTTTGGTTTATAAAATACACTGGTATTGGTAAAGTTAAAGAGGAAGGTCTTGTGACTTGGGTTAGATAATAGTTGTGTTGGCTATTTATAATATTTTGCAGTATGTTTTCTGTATTACACAAAACTATGGCCTTGCTTCCTAAACATAACCCTTTTTGCTCCGTGCATAACACAAGCATACTTGTTATACAGTATAGCTTTCCCATCACAGGAGCTGCATCCCCTTTAGCTTTACATGTCTGGGTATCAGATTCTTGCTTTGTCTTATACAAAAACTATTGTTGGGACACATGCTCTGCTTTGCTGCCTGTTGCCACGGCTGTTACTTACGCTCTCAATAGTATTCATTCATTTTCTACCGCTTTGTCCCGTTAGGGGTTGCGGGTGACTGGAGCCTATCCCAGCAGCTTTGGGCCTGAGGCGGGGTACACCCTGGACAGTGGCCAGTTAGTCGCAGGGCTGACATATAGAGACAGACAGAGACAAACAACCATTCACTCTTACTTTAATTCACTCGGGACACTTTAGAGTTGCCAATTAACCTATACATGCATGTCTTTGGACGGTGGGAGGAAGCCGGAGTATGTTTTTGACTTTACTTTATTGCTCAGTATGTTTGTAAGAATACAATTACAGCTGCTATTTTTAGTTTCAAACCTCATGGTAAAATACGTTTTGTGAATTATAAAGTTGTTGTACTATTATCCTAATAGTTTTAATAGAATTTTACTGGTACAACTCCTGGAATGCCATAGTTGGTCTTTGTATGCATGTTATGCTGTGTTATCCTGGTCAAAACAGGCAAATGATTTTAATTGTTTATACTTATCCTACACTATATAACACCACACCACAATAGCTTTCTTTAAGCTTCTAATGCCAAAGTTAATCCCTCTCCTAACCACGCCTAATCTTCATCCTTAGATGCACAAGTGGATTTTTGCAATATCTTTGTTATGACATATTTTATATTCAGGGTATTCCTCAAACAACATGATAATTAAATAATCTCATTAAAACTTTTTTCTAATCTTTATTTAATAATAAGAATTCTTTCCATTACTACCCCAGGTTTCCACAAGTGGCTCAAAAATGCCCTGCATTCATTTCCAATGGGAAATCCTGGTAATCACTGAATCACTGAGTGTCTTATCAACTCACTTGTCACTGACTGAAGTGAAACAAACACTTAACATGCAACAGATAGGCTATGCTATGTTTTCATATATTGTCCAACTAGCTTATTCTGAAGTAAGCTACGAGACTCTATCTAGATAACTATGCTAGTCCACTTTATTTTAAGTGTGAATGTATCGGTTTGACTTTGTCCATTTGTTTAATCCAGAGTTTTCTAGCAAACTAAGCTAATCTGTGCATGTGTCAGTGAGTAAACGTGTGTGCCTCTATTTTTGTATCTATATATGCAATATTAATGTTGTTAGGTTTGCCTGTTGGGCAGCATAGTGACAGAGTCGTTAGTACAACTAAAAAGTGTAGGTTTGAGTTCAATTAGGCTATAATGTCTTTGTCTGTTTTTGTGGCTATTCTTTTTTTTGCAATCTTAAAGATTGTGTCTCTTTTTTATTTCAGAAAATGTCAACAATAAAATTAGTTCAGACATAAAAATATCTGAAATCAACCAAATATAATTCCAGCATTTTTGATAATCAAAGTTACAAATGCATTGATTTTAATATGGGTCAGTTTTGGCCCACTTGCCACTAGTCACTAGTGCATCTAAGGGTTAAGCCAAACCTTAAAATAAATGTAATAACACCCGAAATTCCACTAGTCCATGAAACATTAAATTACTTATAATTATATCTGGCTCAAGATTGGGTCTTGTCTTTCCTACAGCCACAGAGAGCAGCTGTAGAAGGAAGTGTAGGGGAAGTCTGTGGGATGGAAGGGGGCTGGGCAGACTAGGGTTGTATGGGTGGACTATGGGGTGCTGATTAGACCCTGGGTTTGAAGTGCTTGGCGGCTTGTTGGTGTGTGCGCTCTCACAGACCCCTCTGAAATTATAACTCATTCAGTGTTACAAAGGCTTCAGAAGTGTACAGAGAGGACGGAGCACACGTTTAGGTATTCTGTCAGAAGGTCTCTCCTTTTTGAGGTGCAATATTTCCCTTTTGTTCTGAATTTCGTGTCTGTGATCAATTGGAATAGAAAGGCTTTCTGCATAATAGTGCTCAGTGTATCTGTGTTTCATCTGCACGTCTTTGTCAGTCCATCTGTGTGTGAGGCTCAAAGTAAAGAACTCATTGATGGACAAGGGGGAAATTTGTCTTTGTGCTCATCTGATGAAGAAAAAAGGATTATAGCTTGACACAGCATCCACAAAGTGTTGTGGTTGGCAGAGACAACAATGGACCAAAAGATTAAACTTATCATGGACCTGTGGAGCCATTTGGACTGAGTATTTTAACACTAGTTTCCACACTATAGCTGTTTCATGAATGCTAAAACTGAAATGTTTAAAAATGCTTTGAAAACCGTAGCATTGGGTCTTTGTCCGGATAAAAACGTTTTAAAACAGAGACTTTTAAGTAAATGATTGCAGTATCCTTGACAACCAGTTCATTTCAAATTATATGACATGAAGCGAGCCTCATTGAAATGTAATTTTATAATGTAGACATAGATCATTCATAATGAAAATGCATTAGTCTGGCCAGCTCTGCCAGGGGCAGACAAATGTGTCAGACTAGTCAATTGTTATTCTGACCTGTCGTTCATCTCAAAGTGTAACCTAGAAATAACCCATCCCCCCACCCTCCCACTATAAGATAAAAATAATAATAATAATAAAGACAATAAGACCATACCTATAGCTGTGAAAACAGCATTTATCAAATATCTAAAACATTTACATTTACATTCATTCATTTAGCTGACGCTTTTATCCAAAGCGACTTACATTGTTCTACAGTAATTACCAGTGTTACAGCCACTGGAGGCAAGGTGGGTTACGTGTCTTGCCCAAGGACACAACAACAGTATGAACTATGGGGAGAGCGGGAATCGAACTGAGCTACTGCCGCCCTAAAAGACTTAACTGGTGATCCCACAGTGCACTATTTACTGTCTATGGCTGTAGGTCTGTTCGGTCCATTTACCGAGGTCTGACCACTTGTTAGCGTCGGGAGGCTACAAGGCGTGAGGACACACAAATCTAGTGGCACTCTTGCCTAAACGGCAGCAGCCTTGTCCAGGGAGTTATAACTCATGCATGATCACTAAATGGAAACATTTGTTATCTCTGCAACAATACAGCCAGAGGAGCTGAATCTTTTATGACTCCCTTGGCCCCACCAAAAGCCCCCCTCCATCACCATCTCCTCCTCACACAAACACACGGCAATGCCACACTTTGGAGCTCACAGGTCACCCTCAAGTGTATACACCCAACGAAAACTCATTGAGGCATAAACAGCCACGCGGCTCCTCAAACCTTCATGAAACATTCAAACGGGGACACAAACACACACAGAGAACGTTACGCCTTGATAAACGAACACTTATAAAACATTAACACAAATATATCCCCGTTGTCTTACCATGAAACGTTCAGACTGATACACGCTTTCTGCTCATCTTCTATTCACATGGACTAAACATGGGCTTTGTGACGCATCCTCCGATCATTTCAAGTTTCCAAAACATCTGGTTTGAAGAGCTGACCCACATTAAACAGCTACAGAGGTATGCATTGTCTAATACAAGTGCATAACAGTAGTTTTGGTTAAATGTTAACGCACTGCCTAACACACTTCGGTTCACTACAGACTTTAAGCTGTGGGCTTTAGGGATGTTTTGTGCCAAAATTAAAAGAAACTTCTGAAGAATACAAAGACTTTTTTTCAATTTAAGAGAAGAATCACTCTCTCTGAGGCAGTCACAAGTGTGCAAACAGCAGTGCAACAGGTTGAATAAACTGTAACATGAACTGAAGATAGAGCCATTTTACATTTACCATGACTAAACACCAAAGGTAGATTATTTACAGTGTGTTAAAGATGCAAGTGAAAGTTGAACATAATGAACACACCAGAGCAGACAAACTACTGCTGGAGGAGAAGCACAGTATGGTATGTCTGTGTGTGTGGTGTGTCTGTGAGTGTGTGTGGTGTGTCTGTGTGTGTGTGTGTGTGTGTCATTTGTGTCTGTGAGTGTGTGTCTGGTGTGTCTGTGAGTGTGTGTCTGGTGTGTCTGTGAGTGTGTGTGGTGTGTCTGTGTGTGTGTCTGGTGTGTCTGTGAGTGTGTGTGGTGTGTCTGTGAGTGTGTGTGGTGTGTCTGTGAGTGTGTGTGGTGTGTCTGTGAGTGTGTGTGTGTGTGTGTGTGTGTGTGGTGTGTCTGTGAGTGTGTGTGTGTGTGTGTGTGTGTCTGGTGTGTCTGTGAGTGTGTGTCTGGTGTGTCTGTGAGTGTGTGTGGTGTGTCTGTGAGTGTGTGTGGTGTATCTGTGAGTGTGTGTCTGTGAGTGTGTGTGGTGTGTCTGTGAGTGTGTGTGGTGTGTCTGTGTGTGTCTGTGAGTGTGTGTCTGTGTGTGTGTCTGGTGTGTCTGTGAGTGTGTGTTTGGTGTGTCTGTGAGTGTGTGTCTGGTGTGTCTGTGAGTGTGTGTGGTGTGTCTGTGAGTGTGTGTGGTGTGTCTGTGTGTGTCTGTGAGTGTGTGTCTGTGTGTGTGTCTGTGAGTGTGTGTGGTGTGTCTGTGAATGTGTGTCTGGTGTGTCTGTGAGTGTGTGTTTGGTGTGTCTGTGAGTGTGTGTCTGGTGTGTCTGTGAGTGTGTGTCTGTGAGTGTGTGTGGTGTGTCTGTGTGTGTCTGTGAGTGTGTGTCTGTGTGTGTGTCTGGTGTGTCTGTGAGTGTGTGTGGTGTGTCTGTGAGTGTGTGTCTGGTGTGTCTGTGAGTGTGTGTGGTGTGTCTGTGAGTGTGTGTCTGGTGTGTCTGTGAGTGTGTGTGGTGTGTCTGTGAGTGTGTGTCTGGTGTGTCTGTGTGTGTGGCTGGTGTGTCTGTGAGTGTGTGTCTGGTGTGTCTGTGAGTGTGTGTCTGGTGTGCCTGTGAGTGTGTGTGGTGTGTCTGTGAGTGTGTGTCTGGTGTGTCT
Organism: Neodontobutis hainanensis; assembly: GCA_024349245.1. Classification (NCBI taxonomy): domain Eukaryota; kingdom Metazoa; phylum Chordata; class Actinopteri; order Gobiiformes; family Odontobutidae; genus Neodontobutis; species Neodontobutis hainanensis. The sequence goes on along the minus strand of JALDNG010000013.1, from coordinate 1,259,925 downwards.
GTGTGTGTGTCTGGTGTGTCTGTGAGTGTGTGTCTGGTGTGTCTGTGAGTGTGTGTGGTGTATCTGTGAGTGTGTGTCTGTGTGTGTGTCTGGTGTGTCTGTGAGTGTGTGTTTGGTGTGTCTGTGAGTGTGTGTCTGGTGTGTCTGTGAGTGTGTGTGGTGTGTCTGTGAGTGTGTGTGGTGTGTCTGTGTGTGTCTGTGAGTGTGTGTCTGTGTGTGTGTCTGGTGTGTCTGTGAGTGTGTGTGTGTGGTGTGTCTGTGAGTGTGTGTGGTGTGTCTGTGAGTGTGTGTCTGGTGTGTCTGTGAGTGTGTGTGGTGTGTCTGTGAGTGTGTGTCTGGTGTGTCTGTGTGTGTGTGTGGTGTATCTGTGAGTGTGTGTCTGTGAGTGTGTGTCTGGTGTGTCTGTGAGTGTGTGTGGTGTGTCTGTGTGTGTGTCTGGTGTGTCTGTGAGTGTGTCTGGTGTGTCTGTGAGTGTGTGTCTGGTGTGTCTGTGAGTGTGTGTGGTGTGTCTGTGTGTGTGTCTGGTGTGTCTGTGTGTGTGTCTGGTGTGTCTGTGAGTGTGTGTCTGGTGTGTCTGTGAGTGTGTGTGGTGTGTCTGTGTGTGTGTCTGGTGTGTCTGTGAGTGTGTGTGGTGTGTCTGTGAGTGTGTGTCTGGTGTGTCTGTGAGTGTGTGTGGTGTGTCTGTGAGTGTGTGTGGTGTGTCTGTGTGTGCCTGGTGTGTCTGTGAGTGTGTGTGGTGTGTCTGTGTGTGCCTGGTGTGTCTGTGAGTGTGTGTGGTGTGTCTGTGAGTGTGTGTGGTGTGTCTGTGTGTGTGTGGTGTGTCTGTGAGTGTGTGTGGTGTGTCTGAGTGTGTGTCTGGTGTGTCTGTGAGTGTGTGTGGTGTATCTGTGAGTGTGTGTCTGGTGTGTCTGTGTGTGTGTCTGGTGTGTCTGTGAGTGTGTGTGGTGTGTCTGTGAGTGTGTGTCTGGTGTGTCTGTGAGTGTGTGTGGTGTGTCTGTGAGTGTGTGTGGTGTGTCTGTGAGTGTGTGTCTGGTGTCTCTGTGAGTGTGTGTGGTGTATCTGTGAGTGTGTGTCTGGTGTGTCTGTGAGTGTGTGTGTGTGTGTGTGTGTGTGTGTGTGGTGTGTCTGAGTGTGTGTCTGGTGTCTCTGTGAGTGTGTGTGGTGTATCTGTGAGTGTGTGTCTGGTGTGTCTGAGTGTGTGTCTGGTGTGTCTGTGAGTGTGTGTGGTGTGTCTGTGTGTGTGTCTGGTGTGTCTGTGAGTGTGTGTGGTGTGTCTGTGAGTGTGTGTGTGTGTCTGGTGTCTTTGTGTGTGTGTGTCTGGTGTGTCTGTGAGTGTGTGTGGTGTGTCTGTGTGTGTGTCTGGTGTGTCTGTGAGTGTGTGTGGTGTGTCTGTGTGTGTGTCTGGTGTGTCTGTGTGTGTGTCTGGTGTGTCTGTACAATGTAAGTCGCTTTGGATAAAAGCATCAGCTAATTGAATAAATGTAAATGTATGTCTAGTGTCTGTGAGTGTCTGTGTGTGTGTGTTGTGTTTGTGCGTGTGTGTCTGTGTGTGTCTGTGAGTGTGTGTCTGTGTGTGTCTTGTGTGTCTGTGAGTGTGTGTGGTGTGTCTGTGAGTGTGTGTGTGTGTCTGGTGTCTTTGTGAGTGTGTGTCTATGTGTGTCTGTGAGTGTGTGTCTGTGTGTGTGTCTGTGAGTGTGTGTGGTGTGTCTGTGTGTGTGTCTGGTGTGTCTGTGTGTGTGTCTGGTGTGTCTGTGTGTGTGTGTGTGTGTGTCTGGTGTGTCTGTGTGTGTGTCTGGTGTGTCTGTACAATGTAAGTCGCTTTGGATAAAAGCGTCAGCTAATTGAATAAATGTAAATGTATGTCTAGTGTCTGTGAGTGTCTGTGTGTGCGTGGTGTGTTTGTGCGTGTGTGTGTGTGAGTATCTGGTATGTCTGTGAGTGTCTGTGTGAGTGTCTGTGTGTGTGTGTCTGTTGTGTGTGTGTGTGTGTGTGGTGTGTTTGTGAGTGTGTGTGTCTGGTGTGTGTGTGTTTCTGGTGTGTCTGGCGTGTGCGTGTGTCTTTTCTAAAGAAATAAAAATAATCTGATGTTATTAAGTTGGGTGTTTGACAATTAATGGTAGTTTGAACAGAAATCAATCAGCCCTGTGACTAACTGGCCATTGTCCAGGGTGTACCCCACCCTAATTCCAAAGCTGCTGGGATATGCTCCAGTCTACCATGACCCCTAACGGGACTAAGCGGTAGAATATAAATGTTTTAAACTTAATATTATTTACAGGTTCCATGTGCCTTCATCTTTTATCATCCCCGCAATTAAAATACTTTTATTAAGAAAGGCATGCGTTCTGTGGCTCTGTCCATGTCTCGGCCACCAACATACCCACATGAGTGGCCTTCAATCCTAACAACGCTTACTATAGATTTGAAAGAAGTCATTGAGTTGCTTTCTCTATTGGATTCTGCTTCATCTCATGTCAGTGTTGAAGAGAGTTGTGTGAAACACCAAAGCCTGTGATTCCAATATGGTCTATGTGTTTTAGTAAAGTTCACCTAGATCATTATTCCCTCTTTACGAGACATGTGTACACTTCATTTGTGACAGTTTAGGAGCTAAAACATCTGTATTTTATGATAAAATTCTGATTATTAGTTGATTGATTGTCTGACCATGGTAAAAAAAAAAAAACTAACATGATGGATTAAGATAATTGCGATTAAGATAATTAGGCAAATAAATTTAAAAACTCACAGCGTCAAGGTTTGTATTGTTTTTCAGTGCCAAAGTAGCCTACATCTTATCACCAAAATGATACATTCTGATCAGACTTGTCGGTACATTTGTTGTGGCTGATTCTTATCTGTAGAGCAGAGGAGTAAATGTAAAATAAATCTTAAACCTTGGAGAAAACATTGTGAAATTAGGCACACAGAGAAGCGAGTACACAATTTGGGCTTTAACACTTAATCTGTGCTATCATCAAGCCATAATAAGCTGAAAATGAGTATGGCTTTAATTTATTCTGAAATGGTTGTGTAGAAGGATGATTACTCCTTTGTCCTCTGTTGCTAAGTCACATGGTTCGTGTGTAGATGTTGTTGTTGTTGTTGTAGAGAGCCACACTCAGGAGTAAAGCACAAAAGCAACGCTGTGAAGAATACCACAGAATCGAGAGAAGGTGGACGCACACACAACAACCTAAATCATCATTGGAAAATCATTAGAAATCTGGCAAAGTAGAGGGGCACAGATTGAGGGACAAGCCCCCCATTCAAAAGGCACATAAAGACAGGCCTGCACAGAAGGGAACAGAGGCAGATCCCAGTTTCCACACACACAACTCCAACCTCTCACACAGCCTCACCATCCACTGCCCGCCCACCTCCACCAACATTTATTGCTCCTTCTGTGTGAATGTCTCCCACTTTCATTCAGATGTCGGCTTTTGTGCGTTTGTGAGTGCGAGTATGCGTGACACTGTGAATGAGAGCTCCATTAGTGATTCATTTGTGTGTAGTTAACCATTGTGGAGAGAAGGCAACATTTTATTTGTCTGATCCCAACCCCGACCATATGGCGACACTTTCACTCTTTGCTGCTCGTCTTCCCATTCACTTTACAAACTTTACACCTCTCCTTTCCGTTTGGTTAACCCCAGTTCATGTGCTAAGCCCACATTGTCTTACGCTAAAGCATGTTGTTAGCTGGGAAAAGAAAAGTTCCTACTGTTCAATTATACAATGTGTTGTGTATGTTTTTTTTCCAGTTGATTGTAGTTAGTAATAGTTTTTATTTTAAAAAATAATAATTAAAAAAGTGCTCTTTTGCTGGTTTTACTCATTTATTGCTCTCAGTGCTTTCTCTGCCTAACATGTTAATTCATCTGGTAATACCTATGCATGGACAGATTTTAAGCTTTTGAGCAACCCTACCACTCTATTACAATATTATTTTATGGTTAAGAAATGGGACCAGGTCTTTGCATAAGAATAAAACACACAAAGTCTCGCCTTAAACACTAAACAAATCTGTATTTACTCTAAACCTAACCATACGCAGCTCTTTTCACTAAAGCAACACTTAAATTTACTAATAGGCTTTTATTTATGGCTTGTATAAACCCACACTTAAGTGGCTAAACCTAACCCTTTTATCATTCAAATATAGCAATACCGTTGCCATGCTAACTACGTTTTATCCCATCCATTGCCCCAACCATCCTATTAAAAAAATCCATAGATTCTGATATTTGGACTCATGTCTTATTTATTTTCCTGCCTTTCCCTTACATAAAATAATAATAATTTTTATTTTATTTTTTATAATTGGTTGGACTCTTCTTCCTGCAGCTGACTTGTGTAAAGCCCTAATGCACAGCATGTGTGAATGTGTGTTGTAGGTCGCTGAGGACAGCCCTTTTTGGCTGTCAGCTACGATCACCCCTCACGTGGGCCAGTAATGTTGTGTATTGTCCGAACACATCACCAGAGGAGCATCTGAGACGTCCATTAAAGTTCAAAGCAATTTATCACTGGCTGCCTCCTCCTTCTATTCCCTGTCCTGCCACTCTTCGTCCCGCTGTGGTGCGTCTCCCATCATCCCAACTCCTCTTCCCGACGCTGTCTTTATCCATCACTGCAGCTCCAACCCTTTTCTGCACAGATTTAAATTCAAATAGGATTAATATCAGGAGAAGAAGAGTTTAGCTGAGGCAGGCGGTTGTAGGTGAAAATATAAGACACAAAAATTAAGTTATGTTTACACTAATGTGTTTTGAAATATTTTACTTATGATTTAACATCGCTTCAGGTTTTTAAGTATTCAGAAACCAAGACTTTGAAAATACTGCCAGTCAGATTTTGGTCTGAAAGCTTCTCTGATTGGTAGTAAATTATGGTTTCTTTTGACCAGTTAATTCAAGAACATGGGATATGAATTTAAACCTGTTTGGTGTATAATAGCTGGGGGTTTGTTTTTGGAAAAACCTCCTTGTTGGTACCATTTTGGCCAATTTGATGTGTTATAACCAGGATAACACAAAAACAGGCATCAAGAATGTTTAGTTATTATAGTTATTACAATAAGACTTCTTTCAATGGTATAAGAGGACACCCAACTCACCAGATTCTCTGATGGACAGGGCATGTTATTGTCTTATCAAAACATGTATCTCAGCGGAGTCATTGTTTTTATCATCCCTCTGGGGAAATTCATTGTGGGCAGCCTCCACCAGGGGGCGCCCAGGTACCCCAGGACATGTCACCTACTGTAGACTATAGCATGTTTTGATGTTGGTGGGAGAAACCAGAATATCAAGAGAAAACCCATCCAAGTACAGGGAGAACATGCAAACTCCGAACAAGAAGGCCCCAAACTCTGGACCTTATTTCTGTGAGGTGACAGTGCTAACCACTGTGCCCTTTTTTAACAGATTAAACAGCCCCATGTACCAAGTGTTTAGTGCAAATGCTAAGAAGTTACATACCGGGGCTATAGTACCAGACCATCACCAACCAACCATAGTCATTCTTTTAACACTTTTAATACAGCTTTAGTGCATACTATAGTTCTATAGATGAAAGCTATAAAATGTTTATTTCACTATTTCAGTCCCTAAATGAATTATCCACATTAGCTTTCCTATAGAAGTATACTACTTTGTAAAATATAGATGTTGCTATTTTAATTTACTAAAAGAGTAGTGTGGAAACATTATTTTTTCTTCCTGTTATCAGTGTTGTCTGTCACACATGCTAACTTACAATGCCCTTCACATCTTAAGTGTGATTTGTGACAAGTCAAAGCCCCTGAAGGCTTTGAGTGTGTGTGTCCGAATGTGATTCCTCTGTGACAGGAGCCACCCTGCAGTAGGACGACTTTAGACAGGGAGTTTAAATATTAAAATGGCCTTAACAACTGACAGCTCTCTAACAACCGTTCATTGATTACGAGCTGTGTACGTGAGCGTTTCGCCCACACGTGTTCCATCCTTGACAGTAAGTAGCTTTCTTCAGCATTCATAGATGTCTGTGTTTGTCTACGCATATGCGACACAAGGTTGGATTTGGACTTGTTTTTAATCAGTGGGATTTTGCAAATGGCCTCAGGCTTCTCCCAGGGACTAATTAGTGATGTGACTTCAGCATAATAAATAAACACACACACACACACACACACACACTGGGCCAGCGTGCGGCATGGCTGCTTCAAAACAAAAAGAACACATGCTTTAGAAGAGAGTTAGGATCAGACAATGAAAATGTACATTTGTAAGAAGAGTAAACAAATGCAGCCTGATTCACCCAAGCATCGTTTACATGTAGCCAGATAACAGAAAAAACTCCCTCACATGGATACGGTGTAAATGTGAAAAAAGGTGGCAGTTCAGTCAGTAAAACTGTCTCTGAACAATCCAGATGTTGGTTTATTCTTTAATGAGCCCTCATGTAAACACAGCTAAAAACACAATTGGATCATGTCACACCCTTTCTTTAGAGATGCCCACCATTAAAAGTAATCTTTTCATTTGGGATAACCAATATAGAAAACAGAGCATTGACCTTCAACAAGTATGTCCAATAAAGTCAGCCTCCGACAACAAAAATAACTACCATAATAAACACCCATAGGGCAACAGTCACTCACCTTCTGCTAGTTTTTACCTGTATTTGAACCCTGTGACCACAGCACACACACAGCCTATTTACTTAATTGCTAAAAGACTGTGTTGCACAGTTTGAACATGATACTTTGTTTTCTTGTCTACTCATTTTGGCCGTTTGTGTTCAGTTTTCACTTCTTATTCTTCACCCTGCTTGTCTAGCACATAGGTCTCAGTTTTAATGTGTTGACAGCCTGCACCCAGTGAGAGCAGAAGGTTGAAGGCCTAAGAGAATTCCTGGCTTTTCTACACATCACCTTAATGCATGCACACATACACACCATGGCCGTGTATACCAGGGAGATTAGCGGCTCATTACCATACCACGGGGGGTTTACACACATGGGACATGTACAGCCGTGTGCACTGTATACCGTGTGTGAATGTGCCAGTGCACCTCAGAGCATTGTCTCCTGATCATAACAACAACTGTTCATTATTTGTATGTGCCCGAATGAAAGTGTCTCTAATCAGGACAGAAAAACAGACGCCACAGAGAATTACTGAATTTGTTTTTGTGGCACATACAATTATCAGATTAAACAAATTCACCTCGTTAAGCAGCTAATGCATCTGTCCAATCAGCAGGAAGGACACTGGGAACACCTGCTCCCCGGTGCTGACCTCACACAGATGTGGAGACTATCCATTTTTTAGGGCTCCAGCTCAAATTTGAGGGAGGCTTGTCTCAGTTCTGTTTGAAGTCTTAAATTTGGCAGAGAAAGGGGAGCGCAACCTAGTTTACAAGTTCAGTTTGTTTGAATGTGTTTGTTAAAGCAACACAATGAAAGTCATAGTGACGTGTGACATGAAAGCCTCCAGAATAACCCCAGACAGTACCACTAGCTCACTTTACCTCACTTTAGTGACACACCATCTTGTAAGAACACATTTCTCACTAATTCAACACAATTTTTCATTTTGTGTCCTTCTGTGAGAGCAAACCCTGATAAGATACTTAAGTTTCAGTTTATTGTAGTTAAACTCTAATCATTCCAGGTAGAAATCACAGTATTGTTACAAAAGTTAAGGTTACTGACCTTGAACATTAACAGAAGCCATGTAGGCCTTTAATGTAACTTATATCTGTATGAGGTCAGTAAAAATGTGTGTTTTTAAAAGTCACTTTAGTCATTAAGTATATTCTGAGATTCCATTGACTCATGTTTTCTTCAACACGTTTTGGTTTTGACAGTGAGGCTGCCAATTTCTAACAATCAGTCGGGCCAGTACTAAAGATTGTGATTTGACTTGTATTTGGAGTTGGACTTGTACCATAAAAACACTGGTCTATATCCTCTGCTGCTCAGCCAAGACAGACTGGCCCCTGTTGGCCCCTGATCCAGGTAAAATATTAGCAGATTACAGCAGAAACAGCTGAAGTGGTGCTAGCTTTAACATATCTATGCAGCATGATGAAGCTAGTGCTGAACTATTATTCTGGCACAAAGGACAATCTTCTTTAATGTTGTACAATGGGACACTTAACTCTGCAGACTCATAAGGCGGCTAAATTAAAAATCTGTCCTCTAACAAAAACTTAGATCAGATTGTAATTTTTGCTTATTCCACATACATGCCTTGTCCCACGTCAGACTTTCTCAAACTTTCTGTGTTCATTAATAGAGACATTATAGTCTAAGAACTTTATAGTCTTTGAGCTTAGTGTTTAAGGCTACAGGAGACAGGAGGTAATACACACACCATCAACAGACACACCCAAGGGCACATTTATTTCAAAGCTGGCAGTTGGTTCTATTTTCTCTTAAAGAAGTGAAGCCCAAATCCTTGATCAGGACATAGGCCCAAATTTATTTAGATTATTTAAATGCTCCTTGTCAGCTGAATAGGTGAAGTATGTGTGTACGAGCCATTCATTCAAGCACACACACCTCTTCACAATCAGAAATCAGTGGATGGCTGCAGAGAGAAAAGAGAATTCATTAAACTCAGCCACCCACGCAGAGCTACAGAATAGACGAGGGGCAAGGGGAGGGGGTGATGATGAGAGGGTAAAGATGGGAAAAGAGGAAGGAAGAAGAAAAGGGGATGGAGTCCTGTAAGCAGGGGCCCATCTAATGAAGTGGAGATGTCAGCTCGACAGAAAAGCTTTTTAGAAGTAAAAGACTAACAAAGACTTGGTGAGAGTACAGATATAATGCATTGATAGAAAAGTGGAGATGACTGCGGAAAAAAGAGTCATGAGATAAGCTCTGCAGTGCCAGTGGTGAGACCAAAACATGCATACATTAGCAAGTAGCAAAAGTTTAATCTCAAAAATCAACATCTCATCAAACCAAATCTGGCCCAGAGGTTCCAGTCGAGTTGAGCTGTGACTATAGGTCTATCTTTAGATACACTGGTTGTCACTCAGTAGGTTTAGATGCACAGTTAGGCCAGACCACAGTTGCAGACCAGGTTACTAATGTCCTTCTGGAATGCAAGCAAAAGTTGGAAACTGTAGAACTGTAATTTTACAGCTACAGCAGTATACTCAACTTCTGTTTGTTTATAACCTGAAAACTGAAAACAAATTGGGCAAAATGGTAGTATGTTGAGCAGAAAAACATTATCAGCTTTAACCTTTTATCATCAGGTTACCCCACATCATGAGCTTCAACTTCCCTGTGAGGCCAGAGAGGGCAAGCAAGGCAGAGTAATTCAACTTACAATGTTATTATCCAGAATTTAAGACATTTAGTTTAGTTAGATTTCTATAGGATTAATAAAAAAGTCCTATTTTAGTCATGCACATAGTTTAAAGCTAACTCTTATCCTATAACTCTATCACCAAATCAACCGCTGACCTAATGGACAGCAGGCCCAGTCTGACCTTTGGCACTCTGTCCTCACGCAGGTCCAATCCAAAAGGCGCTAATCTGGTTAACTTAAGCTATTTTTCCAGCAAACAAAAGCTTAATCTAATTCCCATTTAGCAGTAATTAAGAGATTACTGACCTCACATCCTATTATGATAATCATCAAGCTTTAGCTAATGTGTACAATGATGCAATGTGAGTCAATAAAAAGTCAAAGGCAGGGAATCATTAAACCGTCCAAGAGAGGAGGCAATGTACTTTCACTTTTAGATATTCTGTGAGCGAGGGCAGCACTGTGATAAGAGTAAAAGATACAGAGAAAGCAGAAATGTATGTGCCTCTGAGACATACTCCACCTTAAGCCTTTTACCGTCCTGAATGTCAGCAGCCGTCTCCTCCACCTCGGCCTGTCACACTCAGAGAGCAGTGCAATGTGAGTGTGTAATAGAGGGAGAGGCTGAGGGGTGTAGACGCAGCGGAGGGAGGGGTGTCCTTGAAGGAGGACAGAGGTGTTCAGCTGGATCTAATGTGATGGAGGAAGCGAGCAGGCACACACACCACAGCATCAATACTTTTCAGGGAAAACATTGCTGGGATAAATTCACAATCTGCCCAGCTAAATCCATTTGTCCCGTTCAACTCCCAGCAGACTGCTCTTTTGTACAGCCACTATAGGAATGGGACAGGAGTGAGCGCAAGCCAAGCCCAGCCTGCATCTGCGATGGGTCTCGGCATCATTATCATCACCAGCGGCCCCTCTCTGATGCACCAGTCCAAGATCAAAGGAAAGCCTCTCAATCTTCTCCCCTCACTGCTGCAGCACAGAGCAGCTTTATAACTGGCATCTTGGTCCTACGATAATCCTCCCATTGATCTACTTCACAGAGTTCGGTCTGCGCCGAGGCTCCTGGGTTGAGGGTTAAAGATGCTGAGGAATGTCTGTCAGAGTTTGCAGCGCTGGGTGCCAGCTCTTATTAAGCCATACGCTGGCCAAGCTGTGCTTTATAGTTATCCTTTCTCCATGATACTTGTTTTCAAGGTGCTTTGCTGACAAGTTAGTTTGAATATTTTATAAGTTTTCTTTTTGTAAGGGCTTCCAGCGTTCACTGAGATTCTACAAGATCATCACTTAGGCTTTTGTAAAAGATACAAAAATAGGTTATGTATTTTAGCACAAGCAATTAAAAGCATATCCGCAGCAACATGTAGGCCTACGATAGGGAGGGGGCAAATAAATTCACCTCATTCTCTAGTTCCTTCCTCGTCTTTGAAGTACATGTGGGGGAGTTTAGACTGGAGGCAGAAACAGAAGGTGTAGGGTGAGCATGGAGCCAGGGAACAATAGACCACAGAGCCATTACCTCAGCTCTGCCGCCGCTGGGCTTCCCTCCTCTCGACACCTCCATCTACTGGCAGCTGGAAGAAATGGCGTTCTGCCTGAGTGTTTCTGCTGACTGGCACTGCTGAGTTGACAACATACAAGTACAGTAGTGTGAAAGCAATGGCTGTGGCAACTCATTAAACCAGAACAAAGAACTTGCATTTCATTCCACAAAACACTGAAAATTAAAGTTGGGATGTATATAGAACACTAGTCGCCAAGATATACTGAATCAAATGCCAGTAATCTAATATGATACCTTAACTAGAGCTCATTATGTTTAGGTATTCTGTAACTTTGTTCAAAGCTTCAATTGCATGAGATGAATTGTTGAATATAATTTTTAATTTTCTAAAAAAAACACGTGAGAAAGTTACAAAATATTAGTAAAAATTAGTAGAGTAATATTTACCATTTGTAAACCGGTCCACTTTTGGAGCAAAACAGAATAACAACCCAGTGCCAAAGATGTAAATTTTTTCAACATGGCCGATTCAGGTGGAATAGATGGACTGAAAAAATGTGTCTATATGAATAAATAAATGAATTAATTAATGAAAGTTTTGTTTTTAGCTTTGACTTTTGGTCTTAGGTTAAATTCAGATGCAAACAAACATATAGAGCCAGCTTTGTGAATGTAATGGGATTGGATTTAGGAACTATTACACCCTCATTAATGAAAATTGTGAATATTTTAAGGAATGTATTGCAGCTGATCTCAAAGTGCATCCACACATCTTTAGTGCCTCTACAAATACAATAACTCACTATAGCTTTTAAAAGTGCTATGATAAAACAGGGCTATTATCTCTAGTAAATGAATAAGAGGCAGGCAGCTGTTTCCTTCAGGAATAGCTTATTTTAGAGTTCCGTGTTTTGTCTCAAGAGTGAAATAAGATCATGATGAATTTATTATGTCTTTAGTATATGGAGCCTAGGAGTTTTCCTAAACACGCCCCTAGTAAACAAGTACAAAGAGGCACAAAGGGGAGTGTTTGCTTACCATAAGTAATTCAGGTTTAAAAGGCAACTAAGCAGTAATGTGCAGGTTGTAGTAGCGTTAAAATTAGTGTAGTTTGATCAGTGAGTGTTAATGTAAACGAGGTGGGTAAGCTTCATAAACATTAAGATACACACATACACACTTACACGCCTCTGCCTTAACTGCACAGTTTTTTCCAAGCTTGGGCAAAATACATTGATAAGCAAAAGCACACACACATACTTACATACACTGCAGTGTGAAATTGGGTCAGCGGTGGAGAGTGGGCTTTAATGCTGAGCACATACGCTCTCTAAAACTGATCTGCATATTCATGTGGGTGGCTATCAAAATGACACACACACATAAGTCGACGCACAAAGATACAAGCACGCACATAAATAACTACACGCATGTTGGTGCTGGCCCTAACTTGGCCATCCCACACACGTGCCCACAGGCACACTCACAGACGGACAATAAGGCACAAAGGAAGCCCGAATCTCATGGATATTGTATCTGTCAGGGAGCTACAGGGGGCAGCTATGTGCACCTCATTTTAATACTCTGGTTTAAAATTGAACGTCCCCCACTCCCTACTGCACCACGCCAATCATTTTTCTCCCTTTTGCTCCTCGTCTACAGGTACAAGGTTCTGTCACACCAGAGAAAAGCAGTGATAATCGAAGGGTATAGCTTGACGCTGGATATTTTCTTCTTAATAATGATAAGGCAGTTTGTGCTTCGACTAAGGTGTTTAAGTTATATATTTTTAGTATTTTCAGTCAGACATTTCGGCGTATAGCGTTGATTAGCCTACAAGTAAGGGAATGCTAAACAAGATAGCAGTCTCAAACTATGTTTCTTTTTGCTAAAATACCATTTGTAAACGAGTCGGACTTAGTGAGTTGAATGCACATGAAAACACGGGTCAAAAAAATGGCTTTCAAACTCTGAAACTAGGATCTGAAGCATGTGAATGCATAAGAAAAAAATTGAATTACTCCCATTTTTTTATAAAATGGTCTAACTTGCATTTGACTGGAGAATGAGACAGTTTTATAAGGTTTTTGAAAGAGTTTCCAGAGCTTTTGAACAACTTGTCCAACTTGTATCTCCACAAAATTCAGAGTCATTCCGGTGCTGTGCTCAAAATAGAGTCGGAAAAGAACTGATCAGGAACGAGGTGTTAAAGGAGAAATATGGAGAGAGGAGAACAGAATAAGAGGCCGCTCCCTGAGGATATACTTGTCAAAAACCCCTACTTTGCGTTTCTGACTTCTTCAGCGATGAACAACAGTTTTCTCTGACAAAGCATTTTCCTGCTTATTTGCAGACGGATGGAGGAGACGGGCTCAAGTTGGAACGTGAGAAACTGAAAGCATGTAACAAAGGATTCAGAGCCAGTAAGCAGATCGCTGTGAAGGCCGCTAGGGGCCGGGGCGCGGGTAGTGGGGAGTGTTCACCGGTGCCTTTTGAAGGGAGAGGAGGAGACGCGCAAACGAGACAGTGTGTGTCTCCTGTGGATGTGTTTGGGGACGCACACAGTGAGGCCTGAGCATGTGATTTATTTCAGAATACTAATGTGGCTTTGATCTGCTCTGCTTAAAAAAAAAACACCCTGCTGGGAGCGCGGGCACACAGTTATATATATATGTATGTGTTTATATATACACTCATGCATACCTAGCAGCGCACACCACATTAATATTGTTGTGTCCCCTTCAACTTAACAGCACTCATTTATGCACACTCCTACACTCCAGGCCGTCTAATCTACTTTAACTATCCTCAAATCCACAGAGATCCAATTACAAAGATAGAGGCATATTTGTTTTTCGCTGCACCCTAAAAGACTAATTAAATTTTCATGTAAAGATGGAATTATTTGATACAACACAAATGTCTTTTCATTTTCATAATTGTAACGTAAAGTGTTTTAATTAGGATCCTGTTCTGACTGTTTCAGCTATTTTTCTGGCGTATCGTGTTAAGCTTTGAAAAATGACTCAGACATTATTCTTTTTTACCTCTTCCTGTTGTAGTGTTGTTGTTCCACGTCAGGCCATGGAGGTCAGACCATATCCCAGCATGTAATAGGCAGAAGGTAGTCAATCAAGGAGCTAACAAAGAAGCAGACAGACAAACACTCATTTTATACCCAGAACAAATACTGCATCCTGCTGAGTGGTTTGTAAAGTAAACACAGGGTGCACGTTTCACTCAAAAACAGAGGTTGAAGCATGTTTACTCATTTGTTATACAAACTAAATTCCTGAAAAGTTAGGAATGTCACTAATCCTAACGTCTGGAAAGGTTTAAACTTAAAAAGAAATCTAATACACAAACTGCAAATTTCTGTATCTTTCTCTGAACACTAGAACGATCATTTGCTAAAAGGACAGGATGTTTGAACCAATGAACAAATACCACTCGTATAGCTCTACTTAGTGAAAGCTATTGCACACCAATATGTATGCTTTAAGGCACTATATGTAACTATAGTGTGTAATATACCTGTGAATGTGAAGATTGTCCCTTCATTCATTCAGGTCATAGAATAAGTATAGAAGTATATACAGATGTAGACAAAAATGGTCTTGAACCCATTTCAACATCTTATCCAGAAAGCTTCTTTAGTTCAATGTATTCAAACTTGTAACTATCATCAGACACGTATATTTTATTATTTAATATATCATATTTATTATAATATTGACAGAAATATTTATCCAGTTATCCTTGACTGCATGTTATCACTTTGCACCACTAGGTGGAGTTGAGTGGATCCATCCAGAGGTTGGTTAGCATCATTCTGAACACTGTGTTTGTTTTGTGGATACACTTATTCATGCCTATAGTGTTATAATGGTAAATTAAGGAGATTATTTATAAATGGCCCTATACATGACCATTCTGTTAAATGATATGATACAATAGCGCACTACTGATGTACCTAATACTACACCAGACCAGACATTTACAAATAGATAATTGCATTACATTAAAATTATACACTATGCATGTGTGTGTGTTACTTTTTACCCAGTGGGAAGTCTATTGGGCACAAGGGATTGAAGGCTTCCTCTGAGTCTCTGTTGATCCATGATATCTGTCAGGCGCTGCAGCTCTTCCCCAATGAACACCTCCAGCACCAGCCTCAGGGACAGCCGAGCACCTGCTGGTCGGGCTCTGAGCCCTTCCCCTGTCCCTGCAGCAAACACAGTAGTTTGTTCATGCCTCCTCTGAGTTATAGCAGAGAGTTCTTGGACATTTAGGAATGCTGAAGCAATTTATACTTTTTGTAATTTATTGTTCACTTTATGTTTTATATTTTGTTGTATTATAAATAGTTGATACTCATACTTAGTTTCAGAAGTGGTTTGAGCTTTTCTTTTCACTTGGCACATCTATAAATCCAGGGATGAATCAGGCATATAGCAGAACATGAGTGGTTTTGTTTTCAAACTAAAGAGAGGCAGTAGACATCATACCATTTGTGAATAAAACTCAGTAGACACCTTAGACTGGACTTTCCTACAGTGATCGGGATCTTTCAAACCTTAGTGGCCCTTTAAAGTCCTGCAGGGAGATTCTGTTGTCTGTGAATAAACCCAATGGAAATGATGAGATCACTTTAAAATCCCTTTTTTTAAATTAATTTCAGACTGTGTTTTCTACATCAGTGCACTTCTTTGTTATTTTAAGATGATTAAACACTGCCGGTAACATAGTTAGGACCCATGCTCTCCCAAAACCTGTTGGCATAATTAAGACTGACACCAGGGTGCGACAAAAAATTATACAGCAACTTAGTAACTTCTATGATTGTTTATCTTTCTGAGCATCTTGTAATTTTTCGTACACGCTGAATGACATTTTAACACTTTATGCCTCCATGTCCCAGACTTGTAAGCTGAATGCAAAACAGCGGCTTGAAAGATATCCATATATATCCACTAACAGTTTAAATGGACAAAAACTCAACTTTAGCCCTTTTACTTTCCGTAAATTGTGCCACAGCTCTTACCTGCATGAATACATTTGCGTTTGGTCTGCTTCTTTGTCACGGCCTCATACAAGGACATGCCAAGTACTACAGCCTTGTGTTTTGCAAAGAAGACAGCGCCATCTAGTGGCCACAGCGCTAGGGGGACATGGGCGGGGTTCAAGCAGGAAGACGTCTTTGGTCCTGGGATGTCTGCGAGAATGGCTCATGAGGATTTGCTCCTTCGTCTGAGTAAAAGGGAGTACACAAACTGGATCAAAGCCGGACAGTGTCTGTGTTTATTGGCTCAGGGTCTGCAGCCGTTCATAGATATTCAGATGAGAGATTTCCACGCCAACTTGTTCAATCAAAACAAACTGCTCCGGAAACCGTGCGAGAGTTCCTGCAGGCCGAGCGGTAATAAGGTTTGACGGCCCATGTCGTTCTTTAAACATGTTAGCCCAGTGTCAAGGCTGTGCCCTGTGTGGATCCCACGTAGGACTAGCAGTGTCCTGCGGCCAACTATTACAAACTAGGGTTCAAGTAACAGCAAATGCTAAAAAGTTCTGAGACATAGTGCTATGCTACTCTTGATGTTATGAGAGGTTTAAGTTTAACTCTGTTGCTTCTGAGATGTAGAGTGGAAATATAAAGCAACAAAAATGTAACCATTAAATCTCATTTTGTATTGTAATACTTAGTTTAAAGGGTGTATTTTCTTGTGTGTCCAGCTTTTAGGAGCATGCAGGTTATGTTCAGAGTGGCAGAGAGTTATCCAATTACACCACAGACAGCCTCAAAACACCATAAACTGGGACAACTGTTCACCTGTATCCTGGAGAACAAACCACTGGGAGGTGGCAAAGGTACTCTGTCCACTTTTCGTAAATGTATTATAAGATTTTGAATTTGCCTTTCATGTTGTCTTTGTGCTTGCAGGCTTTCATGCCTCGAGGTCAGGGGAAAGTAAAAGGGGAAAATAAGTTTGATGCCTCTGCTCTGCTCAACCTCATCAACTCCTGCGACTGCTTTCAGTCTGTCGATCCAAAACCAGTGAGAGAGGTAATCGTTTAGTCATTAATGAGTCAATGTCCTGTTGGCTGTGAGAACAGTGGGGGTCGCCATTTCTATGTTGTCACTATTTTGTTTCTGCTTCTCACATGCTATTTATCTTTGCTGTCTATTGTTCTTGTGTTATTGTAACTCACCACAGAATATTTTGTTCACCTTCTCCAAAAGTTGATCCTACTGCTTAGGTGTTGCTATTGAAACAAAAAGTAGATTTGACCTAACTGGGGGCCTTTGATGATGATGATGTGAAAATAATTAACTAATCTATCCAAGTAAAATAAAATTACAATAATACATTGAATAATCATTCAGTAAATGATGCTATACTACAAATGTAAGCACTTCTTCACACATTTCATATTTCATCCATGTTGTAGATACATGCTTTTCTGTTTCATTACATTTCATTCTGTATGGTTTCAGGTGATACGATACAGGAACGAGTTAATGCATTCTTCTGACCTTCATGTAAAGGATGATTGGATGAAACACTATGACATAACTCTGAGAAACCTCATGCGACACTTCAGACATGTTCCTCAGATGGCAAAAGCTGAAAAACAGATAAACGAGGTGCCTCTGGTTTTTGTTTATCTTTAAACATGTGTCTCTGTAAGTTATATTCTTGTCTGCAGTGGCTCAGGTGGTAGAGCGGTTGTCCTATAACCGAAAGGTTGGCTGTTCGCTTTCCTCTTTCTCCTGTTCAAACTGTTTGTTGTGTCCATGTGCAAGACACTCAACCTGCCTTGCCTCCAGTGCCACTGCACGTATGAATATGTGTGATTGTGGAGGTGAGTTTAGTGGTGGTTTATAGGCTGTGAGCACCTTGCATGGCAGCCCCCATCTGTCTGGCCCAGGTGTGAATGGGATGAATGGAAGTATCATGTAAAGCACTTTGGGTGCCTGAGAATGGTACAAAAAACGTTTTTATAAATGCACACCATTTACCATTTGTCACACTGTTTTCTCTAGATGCTGAGAGCGGATTTGTCTATTCAAGTGCATGGGTTGGACCAAACAGACTTGGACAGTGTAGTGGCCTGTTCTGTCAGACATCACATGATCAACGCTGACCTTATTGGCCAATGGGAAGCTGAGCTGCTGCAAGAGAGACTGGAGGAGCTGAACAACACAGATGATGCTAACATACTAGTATGGGTTTTATAGTATGTTTACACACAATAGAAACATTAATGAATCTGTCTTTAATAAAGATTCTGTTTTTTTGTTAGAGCACTGAGCAGCTGAGGGATCTTCGCTGTTTCTTTGAAGAAAACAAAGATTTGGGCGAGCGTTTTTCTGATGAACTTCAAAACCTAAACTCACTAAAGAAGTGCCAATAAAAGGAAACACAAGTGGAAAGGAGCTTCATTCCCAGACAGACATATTTTTTTGTACTTTTAAAGTGGGCAGAAGCTGAGGAGAGCCTTACATTTGGTTAGAGCTCTTTTCAGATGTTTATAATTATATTTCAAACACATGGTTCTGAACTTCTATAACAAATAAGTGGTAAATATTTGTCTTAACACAGGGTGTCCGCAGGGTCTTGAATAGTATTAAATGTTGATAAATCATTCATTCATTTTCTACCGCTTAGGGGTCGCGGGTGACTGGAGCCTATCCCAGCAGCTTTGGGCCTGAGGCGGGGTACACACTGGACAGTGGCCAGTTAGTCACAGGGCAAACATGTAGAGAGACAGTGACACACAACCATTCACTCTCACATTCCTTCACTAGGGACACTTTAGAGTTGTCAATTAACCTGTACATGCATGTCTTTGGACGGTGGGAGTACCCGGAGAGAACACAAGGAGGACATACAGACCTCTCACAGAAAGCCCGGAGTCAGCCGAGAATGTTTGAGTTGGCAGGGTTTTGAACTCACGACCTTCTTGTTGATAAATCAGTTTTGGGAAAATTAAGGGCCTTAAAAAGTATTTAAAATTTTTATTGCGATGTTGTGAGGTTATTAACTTTTGTTGGTATTCAAGCTTTTGTTCAAAAAGTTTGACTCCAAAGGCTATGCATGATTTTTGCTGCGCAACAGCATTTCACACGGCAGCTTTGCCAACTTAAACAGCAGCGTAACTATTAAGTCTAACTCTTGCTACCGTGAGTTTCATCTACTGTGTTTTTTGTGGACGTAGCCTGAAAATGTCTCCAGAATCAGAGAATGACACCAATCTCCTTTGTCAAGTAGCCTACAATAAACACATCTGCACATTTAAATAATGTCTTCTTTACGTCCTACATCGATACTAGTAAGTTCCACTGTAGCCTACTGAAGTAAAGGTAACATTCACGGCACACTACACTTCTTGTGAAAATAAAAGCCTCGTCATTCGACAACAGCTAAAACCACTTTATTTTGGCGGAGGCAGAAAAGGAGTAACTTGACTCCGCCAGATAGAACTGCTCACATGACATGTTTCCATGTTTCACAAAAACTATCTGGAAAAGCTCCCGTAGAGAGCGTTTGGAAAAAGGAGGCGCCTTCTGTCGGAAACGTATCAGGTGATTGGATGAAGCACCGACTTGTACCGCCGCTTTGTTTTAGCCAATCATAGCAACAACTCGTTTAACATAACCAGAGTACGGCAGATATTAAGAAACAACAAAGCGCTGTTACAGTTTTTCAAAGTGAATCTGTGAAACAAACACTAAAATTGTAAATGAAACAAAGACCTTAAGCGCCACATTTTGTTTAGTGAAAGACGTTATTATCAATGTTTCATCATCTTAAGTCATCTTTCAGTGTAGCCATGTTGATGATAACAAAGAGGAGAAGAGGACGCTTGTTGCATTTGTCAAATTAAAAACCCTCCTTTTCCTGTTCGTGCTGCTACATTATTGGTCACAAGAGGCCGGTAAACCTACAATCTATGCGGTAAACCCATAGACATAATATACGTATATTATGTCTATGGGTAAACCCATGGTTCGACTTTCGACCATAGATAGTAAATAAATGGGTTCGACGCAAGCAATTGGCTTGGATGGATTTACCCGAGTTTAAAAACTCCCAAATCTCGCGAGAATCCAGCTGCAGCGCTAGGTTAGAAAAGGACAGCGTAGAGCTGCAAATACACTGCTTCACTACAACAGCATCTCATCGACAGGATATTATCAGTAAATTAGATTAAGTAGCAGACTAGACCTTAACTATCCAGGTGAATTTTTTTTATAATTCAGAAATAGTTTGTGTTTATAGTATGTTCTCTAGTGTATGTTCTTGGCTCCTGGAGAGAACACAGTATCAAAAGGCTACTTTGCATAATAATAATTTCATTGATTTATGACTAGAAATCAATAATCCAAAACAAGCTGGTAGTGCTTAATTGTAATAAACACATATATTACCAGCAGTTATTTGTGATTCAGATGTAGGCTAGTTATTGAAAAACTGGAACAATTCCATGATTTTGTATCTTTTTTTGTGTGTAATTTTACTCACCCTATAGCTGCTAAAAATCTCATATCATCTCAAATGCACCAGAATACAGGGGATTTTGTTATTTAAATTAAATGATACCCCAAATGTTGAAAAACTTTTACAGTTTTTTATTGCTTTTAATGTTTTACAGACAGATTAATTAATACAACAAAAGTTTAATTGCAGCCCTAACATGGACTGTACAAAGATTGTGTGAGTGTTGCTCTTTGTGCCTTACGGTATACTTTAATAAACCTTACCTTTCGTTTAATTTATTATTTAAAGCTTTGTTTCCTCTGAGCTCATCTGAGTTCTGTTTGGTTGTGCTCTGTAGATTTATTTGCAAACTACTAACTGTTTATATAGTTAAAGATTTGTTTCCGCTTACAACATAAAGTGGTGGTCTTATAAAGGTCTAAAAATAAAGGTCTTAAAATATTTTGAGAAGGTCTTTAAAACGTCTTGATTGCTTATGGTAGGTCAGGCTTAAAGGGTTCAATAGATGTGATTTGTAAAGCTAGCTTTTTGTGTGTTAAAATTGATTATAAATATGCTGATTTTTCACACAATTTTGCAGTAGCATGAAAAGCTCCATGAAATGCAATCTGTTAGTGAAGTTTCAAAACATCAAACCACAGCCAGAAATTTATTTTCGTGTGATTTGCTATCTTGTTTCATAATGCTTATAATGTACTAATAATTCAATATTTCAGATAAAATTTGTGTGTTTTTATATTGTGCTGTAAAACAAAGCAACAATGCAACAATTAGCTGTTTAACTACAACTGAACAAATCAAAAGTACAAATTCACTTTACATCCTTTTTGCAAATGTGTTGTTCAAGTTGGACAAAGTGCAAGTCTTTGTTGGTTGCACTCACATAACAAAAGGTGTGAAAACCAAAAAGGTCTTTTCCTGCTTCATATCCTTTCACACACTATTGTGCTGTTACAGTCTGCATCTTTACCTCCAACAGCACACGGGCCACTGCTGCCTCTGAGGGCCATGGAGCAGGAAGGGGCAATTGTCAGCTCCATTTACTACGGACGGCTCAGCAGCGAGGCCACAGAGCAGCTGCTGCAGATGTTTGGACGCGATGGCTCCTTTCTGCTCAGAGACAGTGAGACTGTACAGGGGGCCTACTGCCTGTGTGTCAGGTAACATAAACAGGCTTCATCTTTTTGATGCTGTGTAAAGTGGACACATTTCCACTAACTTCTGTAATATTTCATAATAAAATGAGTATTGTTTTTTATTTATTTATCCAAATGAACAAAAAAAAGTTGCTTCTTGACTATGAAAAGCCAAAAAGAGTTGAAAATCTTTTTGCTTCAGTGTTAAACAAAAATTCAGCCAGAGTAACATCTGGTTCTTAACGATTAAGTAAACACAATTTATTATTCATTTAATGTGACCAAACATTTTGCAGTAAAATAAACTTCTCTTTGAAGCAAGGTGAGTCTCAAAGTGAAACTGATCTTCTGCTTGAGATCCTGTTTGGATAAAATGAATCATACTCATTCAGCAGTTTGTATTTCTTACTTAGTACTCACTAGTAGTTAACTTTAGTTCAACTATATTGTTATAATCACAAATCATAATTTTGCAGAAAAACCCCTTTCGTTCATACCTACAGACTTGTGCATTCAGCATACGGTTGGTCTCTTCAGGTGAGTCCACACACACCTACTAACTAAAACAATAAAAAGTGCTTATATGGTTTGTTCATGGTTGTATTTTTTTTAAACAGGATCCAAGATTTTCCAATCGAACGTTCCAGAAATTGGAAACACTGATAGAAACCTACCGTAGGGGCTACTGCACTGAAAGGAATATAGTCCCCCTCACAGACCCCCTGGACAAAACACAGCTGCCATACTTTAGCTTTGGACCAGGTAGGGCTTGACGATTGTACTAATGCATGTACATTAATAGTTTCACAAAAAAGTTAGAAAATTATAGAAAATCTAATTTTGTCCACAGAGTACCTAGAAATGTCTTCATGACGAAGATGTTCTGATGAAGTCCTGATATTTATCAAACAGGTTGTTTTTGTGGTGATAAATGCAACTGGAAAAAACAAAATTTAAACTTTTCTTAGTCTTAAGAACTTTATTCTAATTAAAATATCTTTAAAAACACCTTTTGGTTCAAAACTATTGGCACTGTTGCTCCTGCTTGATCTGTGTATATATGAAAATGAAAGGCATAGATGTAAATATTTGTAAAAAAAATTATGTACAAAATTGATTAAGTTAGTATACAATACTAAAGTTAGTATATAATATCTCACACCTTTTCTTTCTGTGATTTCCATTGGCCATGTATCTGTGTTTGTGAAATCAAGCTGAAGCCGTTTGATGATGTTTATATTGAAGACTGACAACCACTTATTTTTATTGTCCAAGTTCAACTTTATATGTGCATTTAACTGGATAAACTGGAGTCTATTATTATTTTTTGTCTTTTTTTACTTTTAAAACTGCATTCACTAAAAGATTAAATGCTAACATGGAAAAACACATCCAATATCAACACGTACAAGGGTAAAGCTAGACTAGGCAAAACTCAGGAGACTAATAAAACTAAGATTACAATTTTACAATTCTGACACAAAAATATTTCCTGATGTTGTGTAAAGTGAAACTTTAACAGTATTACAAACATGTACATTAAAGTAAAGTTAAAACATTATTTTTATATAAACATATAAACTTATAAACAAGTCTTTTCTTCCTCAGTGTAAACAACCACTGTGCTCTCCTCTTCACATTTAGCCGTCAGGTCAGGATAGAGAAACTAAACCAATAAAACAGAAACCATTTATGTATGTGTGAATGAGCCATTTGCAGCCGGTGAATGTACTTACAGTGTCATTGTTCTCCAAGATATGCAAGAACTTGGAAGGTGGAGATGGTATGGGAGGAAACAGGAGTTTAGACACACTGAAATATTTCAGAAAGTATTATGTTAATATCTACAGTATGTACCTAATCTGTACCAGTATTTAGTCATTCCTAAACATTCACTAAAAAATAAAGATAAAAAACTAGTCTAAACCCCCACCTTTTTAGTGCATTCGTTGTTTATAAACAAACCGTGGTAATAATTCTGATGGTGATTTCTCTTTAAAAATCAATTTAGTCATATATCTTTTTGCAAAAAGTATTTAGAACATGAGTTTTTCAGGAACAGGAAATACTAGGACTTCCACTGGAGCATAAAATGTCTATTTTTCACAAATGTATACATTATTGAAAAAAACTTTTTGACTAATGTCTTCTATTTTCACAAGATACTAAGTCAACATCCCACCCAATAAGAGTGTGTAGACATAGAAAACAACCAAAATACCACCATGTCAGCAGAAAATAATACTTATATACTGTATGATGTTTGTCACACATCTTAAATAAGTTATTTTTAGTTTCCACTTCTTGTACATCATAAACATTTGACAACCCCCTTTCCAGGAAGTCACTATGTTTTGTGGGTGGCACACACTTCTCACTTCTCTTTTTCATACATTGTGTTGTCAGCTTGGTGACTACACTGTCAACATTTAGAATAAAATGAGACATTTTTGTGTAAAATTATTGATTGATAATACAGTACTTCTGATATCGAAGCAGCAGCAGCAGTGCCAGGAGGATCATTGGTATTCCCAGTGAAATGGCCGCAATCACCACAGGGTTTAGTTTAAATGTTGAATTCCTGGCTTGTATTGCTGCAAAAATAAAAATAAATACATACTGCAAAAGTTAAAAACAAAAAAAGATCTCTTTGAAATAACCAAGCACTCACTGACAGGTTGACTCCAGTCACTCCAGTGATTTGACCCTGAACACCCTGATTCCTTCCTCGTCCTCAGTCTCACCGTGTAGCTGCGGCTGAGGTCTACATTGGGCTCAGTGTGAGAGAGGCTCTCTTTCACAATTATACATCTTGTCTGGATTGAAATTAAATTACAAAAGACGACTTTAGAAGATAAATGGATGTTTAAAAATCCAATTTTTTTTCGGCAAAAGAACAATAAAGGTTTAACATCCTTGATCCCCTTGAAAAGATAATTATCCTTGTAAAGTCTCACATAATTTATGTCAACTGTACCTGGTCCCCAAGACATAAGTCGTATTCAAAGCAATTAAGTGCGCAGTACGTCCGACATGTGGGTGGGCCCCAAGTAACCAACAAATCACTGTCTGTAAATGATGCTGTGATGTTTGGTGATGGAGAGAGGACTTCTGAAACCCACAAAAAATACAACAGCCTTGGAGTACATGATCAAAAAACACTTCTACTTCTACCTATTCCCTGACATTTTTTTGTTTTTAGTGTGCCCAGGTACGTATGGCAAATCATTTCTCCCAACTGCATTGTTATATAATCGCTTAATAATAATTTACAACCTGTTTACGACCACATTTTATTAAATTGTAAACACGTATTAACACTGTATAAACTCACCTAACACGACAGTGTCATATTTGTAGGCATAGACTGTCCATTGGTCTTGCAGAGAAATGTTGAATACCATTACTACTATCAAGTCATTGTCCTTCTGAATCAGACTTATGCTTGATCCCTCTTTTTCCCTTGTGACCTCTAGAGTCTCCACCGTTCTATTATGGTCACAAATTCTACACAAACAAGACGTAAAGTGAAGTGAAGGATTGTGAATGTGAAATTTTATTTTATTTTTTATTAATAGATAAATATTACCTTGTGTTGACTGACACCTCAGCTTCCTTTTCTAAGGATTGAAATGACCAGGAGCAGTTGAGTAAATTGTTTGGATAAAGAAGGCATTTAAAGTCTGTTTCTTCAATGCCATCTATGTGACTGTTCAGTGACGAAAGTGTTTCGAGCTTAAAAAAGAACAGAATGGACAATGTGGTTAACACTGTTTAAGCAGTATGACTCTTTGTTTATTAAAAGTCACATTTATGACACATTTATATTCCTACTTCATTTAAAGACTCTACTTCACAAGGGTCTGTAATGGTAGCCTCCAACCCTAAAAGTTAACACAGTAATTATTTAGTTGGAACTCAATAAACAACAAACTACTATGTGCAGCTTGTTTTGATTCACAGTATGTATCAGCTGTGTCAGTCCGCGATGTCACCCACCTTTAGAGGAAGCCCCAAAAACCAGCAAACTGAGCCATGTGAGTCGATAGAAAGGAGGCTGCTTTATCTCCATCCTGAGGATAGGGTGTTAAATGTACAAAACTAAAAACCTGACAAAGTAATTTCCAAGCTTAATTTCCCTTTTGTTGAAGTAAAGATATGACATACTGCTACAGAAGACCTACAATAACCAAAATTTTTTGGAACAACATTACAGCATCTAAAACAGCATCATTGGCTTTAAACTGGTAGTGTTTGCCTATACAGACTAATTCCAAGTGCCTGGTTATCACTTATCAACTCTATTAGCTTTTCAATAAGTCACAAAAACTCAAGTATAAAACATATTAATATAGTTATAAGCCTCTCAAGGAAACCTTACCTCCTGCTGCCACTGACTGATTGTGGTTAAGTGCAAAGAGGCCAATGATACATTTCTGGAGAAAGAAGAAGTATGACGTCACCACAGTACAGTTCTTTAGAAAGACAGAATTAGACTTCTGTTTTCATAGCCTTTTATGTACGTATCCACAACCGTTAGACCACAACGAGGGGAAATTTCATAACATTTGTTAGGCAATACTTTTATTAATATCAATTTCCAAAGAAGACAATGAAATATGCCGTCTGCTGTTTACCAACGCGACGCTGTCCTACTTGCACCAGTGAACGGTGCCACTAGAGGGCGTACCGTCCGAGATGTCTTCCTTGGTTCGTCAGACCCATTCTGTTTGTGGCGGTCGTTACAAAACATTAAACACATCACGTTTTTGTGACCTAAACTGTAGAGGCAACATAATGTGATGATTATTTCTATGAATAAGGTACAGACAGTGTGTGAATTTTGAAAAGCATCTTCCTTTTCGAAACTGGAACCAAACTTCCCGGGCGCGGGACAAACGATACATTATCCTTGCGTTACAGACAAAAGTTGGCTATTTCCGGGCACCGTCGAGGAGGTAAGAAGTAAGAAATGAACCAGTATGTTGTTATTTCACACGTTTTATCATAATATCGTAGGTTGCAGTCGTGCTAGTTTATTTTGTGCTATCTTAACATAATAGTAGCATTAAGTTGAAAGCATTGTAATTACGTTTCCTTCGCTGTAAAAACCTGTCCTTCGCTTTTATTAAACAACTATCGCCTTAACATACATTATTCACATTTAAGTTATGTGAACAAAAAATGCTCAAAAAACGCATTGATTACTGTTATAAGCAGCTTTAGTTCAAACATATCAGCTCAACACACTCGAGGGAATGATGTTGATTGTGCTGAAAGGCAGTCTGTTAGTGATTTAGTTATTATAGACAGTATATGACATTGTGTATTTTTAGAGCGGCCATGTCAGCCAAAGACACCGTGAGACGTAATAAAACGTCCATTCAGAGGATCTTGTCTGGAGACCACAAGCTGATTCTTAATAAGGTTTATGAACACGGGCTGATAACGGGCCGCGAGTACAATAACCTCAAGAACATTCACAAAGAAAATGTTGAAGGGCACGTTGTAGAGCTTGTGGACACACTCATGGACAAAGGAGAAGAAAGATGTCAGCAATTCTTGCACCTCCTGGAAACAGATGAGGAGATTAAAGAGACTTTCCCAAATATAAAGTCCATCCAACTGAATTATGGACCTCTTCCAAAAAAACCCATCCAAGAGACCTGTTTAACTGACCACAGAGGTATTTCCTAGTTATGTACAGTAATAAAACTCATTGTAGATACTAAGTTCAAAATTTGAAATTAATTGGTTCAATCCTTGGGAATTTCAGGTGATGGGGCTCCAGTAAGTAAGAAGCCAAAAAAGGTGATCATTAACATAAATTTATCCATACGCTCGTCTTTGTTTGCACTTACTACAAGATTCCTTATTGTATATTTTATAAATATATATATATAATTTACTAAGCAACTAATTTAATTTGATCTATCTATATATAGTAATATATATTAATAGATTAGACAAAATAGATTTTATGTAGATTTGTCATAAACACTAGGTCCTGTTACATCAATTCACTGAGAGGTTTTCAGTGTGAGGAGCCTGATCTAAAATGTAACAGGATTTCAGAGTTGAATTTGCAGTTTGGCATTTTACCTGCCTAAGTGTTAAAACATTTCTTTTTACTGTTTTAAGGATGAGTCCTATCAGGTCGACAGCTTTCCCACTGGCCTCTGCTTGATCTTGAACAACATAAACTTTAAAGATGGCACAATGCGACGTGGAACAGAAAGAGATGCTGGTACGATACATGTTACCTTTATCCTGTTGTTATAGAGTTCAAGTCCACATTTTCTAAATATGTCTTTTTCTAACAGAATGTTTAGCAGAGGTGTTTAGCTGGGTAGGTTTCGAAGTCCTGATGTGTGAAGACCAAACAATGGACGAGATGAATCAGGCACTGAAATGCTTCTCCGATCTGAGTGACACCTCTGCGCTGCAGCAGTTCAATGTGAAGCAGTGGTCCAGCGTGGGATTTGTCAATCTTCAGCAGCCTCCAAAGCATGGGGACGTCTTCATCTGTTGTATCTTAACGCATGGAAATAAAGGGGTGGTCTATGGCACTGATAGGAAGCCCCTTTCTATTAAAGATATTACAAGAACTTTTAGAGCGACACACCAATCGCCCCTCACTGCTAAACCCAAAGTTTTTCTGATCCAGGCCTGTCAGGGAAAAAATCTCCAGCGTGGGGTAATGTTAGAAGACCTAGAGACAGACGAGTGCCATTCATTTTCTGTTCCTGAGGAAGCTGATGTACTGGTCGCTGTTGCAACTGTTGAAGATTGTGTTTCTTTCAGAGATCCAGTAAATGGCAGCTGGTTCATTCAGTCTTTATGTCAGCACCTAAAGGAGGGATGTCTAAGGTAAATGTTGCACTCAAGGAATAATACTCCATTATTAAGTGGAAATAGCAGTTAATTTACTGTGTAATTTTATTTTAGGGGTGACGACATTCACTCCATCCTGCAAAGTGTCAACAATGAAGTAAGTCTGAAAGAGGGCAAGCGAGATAACCCAGGTCTAGTCAAGCAGATGCCTGAGGTCCATTACACTCTGAGAAAGAAACTAGTGTTGTCACCATGCCACCATTAAAATACCTATTTGTTAGAAAGCATACATTTTATAAATAATTTGAGATCTTCATCATAATTCTGTTTGGTGTCACCTTGTTTAAGTGTGAAGTGGGGTACACTGGATGATTCAATCATGGCAAACACTAAGACATCATATATACAGTCATGTCAACCAGACTCCACTCAAAGAAGCTGTAAAGCAAACGTGCTTACTGGTCTGCCACATGTGCACCAAGTGTAATTCATAAAAATATTACAGTTGTAAAAATATTTTATTTGATTGCCATGTACAAATACATTTAATAATGTGTGTTGCTGTATTTTATTTCAAGGATGTAACAATAAATCTAGTTACTGTTTGGTCTTTTTGTATGAATTTTTGATCATATATATTTGTATTTGTATATATTAAGATGTTTGGAATAATATGTATGTATGTGTATAATATATTTTCTACGGTTCCTTAATAATGGTTCTAGAGCGTTTTTATTTTTTTCCTGTTTCGCATTTGACGGTGTATTTACGGTAATAAAAGCGTCGTTGCCAAGACAACAAGGCTTTTCTTCTGAAAGGACACTGAAGTGACACCAGACACTTGTTAGCCCCAAAAATACCAAAAACATCGACGTGGTAGGTTAATGTGTGTTACATTTGACATAATTGGCACCTGTTTTTATCGGAACCCTTTTAGAGATGGAAAACGTCACTGTTGCTGGACAGTCACAGAACATCGATGGACTTTACCAAGAAGAGGACATAAGCGCCTCTAAAGAAGCGGTTGCATTCATGGCCAACATCGGTAAGTGGGGGAAAAATATGGGGAAGCACTGCGTAGAGTTTTTACTATCTAGTTTTGATATTTTGTTTGTCCTTCTGCAAATTAGCAGTGGATCCAGATATAAGACTGAATAGGCCCAAACACTTAAAAGTAACCTACAATGTTCGCAGTTATAATTAGGTGCTATTGTAGGCCAGTAGGTAGTTTTCAATGTTGTCAGTCAAAAGCAATGTCGGCTATACAATACATATTCTATAAAATCAGGACTATAGAAATATTTTATAAAAAGTAGGTTTAAGCTGTGTTTCCAGCTAAGGCTATAGTATATTAAAGGGTGGATTAAGAGTCATTTTATAAAGTCCTCTTGTAGTTGTGTTGATCATTTGTTACAATAATAACTATATGTTTTTTTTTTACTAGATCCCACAGAGCTGCAGAAGTGTGTTTTTACAGACAATCTTGTCACTGTATCTGAAAGTGGCCAAGATCTTGGTAAGTTCAGTTTAACTGTGGAGTTTACCAGCAGAGCTCAGCGGCCTTGTATGTTAGTGCATGCGCAGAGCCAAGGAGCAATTGGAGAATCACACTGTGGGACTTCAGTGACAGGTGAAGAGAGGCCATCATAATTTCATTTCATCATCATTGTCTTTGTTCACTTGATAATGTTTTACACTTTACACGTTTCATTATGCGTTTAAGCTTATGTTGCATGTGACCTGGAGGTGCTGGAAGAAGACGACCATGAGTATATGAAGGTGAGACACGTTTGATAAGATGCAATAAATGAAGTAACACTTTAAATTTAGAAGCTGTTTGGTCCCAGAAGTAGTTTGTCTGGAAGCAGTATATTTTAATTTTGATTTATTAGGTTTCTTCTGTTCGGATGTTCTCTTAAAGTGTGAAATTGAGTCATTTATTGTAGAATGCCTTTCCAACACCTTTAGCTTGAGGACCGTAGGTTGGAGAAGAGGTGCCATATAGTTCAGCGTGATGGGCACACTTTAATCAACAAAGTTACTACTGAAGGACAGGTGAGAAGTCATGTTGATCTCAACAGATACAAACCACACAATGTATAAAACACCCGCTTCATTTGTTAGTATATTCTGTGTTTGTCTTGCAGAAGGTGACAGAGGAAAGTGTTTCTTACCCCACATCTGTTGCTAGAGGGCTTGTAACCGAGGGATCCAACTTACTGCTAATGCGTCTGTTTGCGCTAAGGAAGAAAGTGACAGAAAACATGACCTTCATCTCCATTGATCAGAGTTTACAGATTATCCATGCCACCTTCGTATGTAACTTACATTTATACCAGTACCACTAAACTTTGGGATACTTACTGATTCAAATTACACTGACAGTATATTTGTTGTGCAGTCCTTACACATTGTTATGCTGCATGACATTATTTTTTGTTAATTTTCTCATTAAATTAGGCTGTATCATCAACTGTAAACATGTTGCTTAAGGGCATCGAAGGCCATCATATGTGTATACTTTACAGTCTATTATATTGTTTATTATGTTAATTAGATAAATTGAGGTTTATAAAACTACAGTCATCTGCCTAACACTTTGTGCTGTCTGTGTTGTCAGAGTGAGCTGGGTATGGAGCAGCAAGAGGTTGGTGGTGAGTGTGTGAAGGTGTTTGGCATAAAACGGACCCTTCACTCTGTAGAGGACAATCCCAAAACATGGCACTGCCACTTCCTGCCAGATGGGTAATCTTGTCAATGTCAATATGTTAATACTCATCGGCAGCAATGTGTTTTGTTGGGGAAACAATATACATGCTGTAAATTTGTTATTTAGCTTGGATAGTGTAGAAATACATGGATTAATGATAACTTGTAATTCAACCTCTTTGCTTTTACTTTTGGTTGCGTTTTGGAAATAAGTTAAAAATAAATGTTTTCTTGTTTAGACACATGGCTAGCCGAGTTCAGCTTGGCTCTCCAGTGGCTATGAGGATTCAGCAGCTCCTATCACAGCAGAAGGGTATCTGAGCTGTTTATTCACAAACACACATTCACACTAGATTTGCTACATTTGTAATGTGTAATTTTTTTGGTGTGTGTAATAGCCGTAGAGTTTGAGAAGATGCCCCTGGTGTGGGAGGAAGACATGCAGATGCGATCCAAGTTTCTGGATAGAAAAGTAGTTTTTATTTGGCCAAAGATTATGAATAAAGAATATTTATTATAATGATGATTTACCTGTTTTTGTTTTTTTTCCTGGGGCAGGATGAAATAAAGGCTGGCCATGCCTCTTATTTGAGACGCCATCCTGAGATTCGGGCATTGACATCGGACTTTGTGCAGTTTCTTCTTTTGAGGAAACCAGATGATGTCTTCCAATTCGCTCGAGAGTACTTCCTCCCGTTCACCTCCAGTCATCCTCAGTGTGAAATTCCTCAAGCAGTCATTCCTTAAACATAAACTTGCATTGTGCTTTTGTTGTGCTTTTGCCAGTGTTCAAAACACATAGACACATTATATGATAAATGTTTCCTTCATCACTGTAATAATAGTAATTATTAACTTAGACACTGCAGAAGATTAGGGAAATCAGCAGTAGACCTACAATGAAAGTTTTATCTTAAATGTCTAGTTTATCTAAACCTTGGTTTAATAAAGGTGCTATAGACTGGTTTGTAATTTAAACTTGGACTTTCATGATGAACTAAAACGTTTGGCTTTGATGAAAATACATTGTGAAACATTTAAGAGATATATTGCTTTTGGGTCTCTAAAAACATATAAATAAGTACCTTATTGTCATTAATTTGATACAAAGTGATTTTTTTTTTTTTTTTTGGTAATGGTCCAGAACAAATGTGTCCTTATTCTTTACCATCCTAAGAAATAAAGTTTGCTATGGATAGGAATGGACAAATTGTGCAGTATCGATGCATCATCGATGAAAAATGCTGCAAACCTGTATCACTTTTATAACTTGAACCACGCTCTTTGTGGCCACTGGAGGGCGGCATACCTCTTCACAAATGTTCTATAATTTATTGCTTACAATAATCCCGGACAAAAGGGAAATGGGTAATTGATGTAATTCTCTTAACAATAAATTTATTTAAAATAAAGTGATATTAAATGTATTGCTGTGCTATATTTTCTATCGTGTGAAGATTAATCGTTTTTCTCTTTCGGCGGAAGCGTCCGTGTTCATTTCCTTCTTAAGTGAAACTACGGGATGCAAGGGGATTGACACAGCAAAAAGTTTTAGTGTTCTTTGGAAATAGTTACGGTAAGTTATTCAGAAGTTATAGTTACATGATCCTAAAGTTTTTAGTTTTACTTATTTCTAAGGAACGAAAAGTTTAATCGTCAAGCTTACTTTGAAAAGCAAAGTTAAATTGAACACGGTACGCGGTAAGTTTGAACTTTGCTAACTCTGAGTACAAATCTATTTATTATCGTAAATAAAATATTGTACTTCGCTGCCATTGACTGTTATGTAAAATGTATAACTGCCAGTTCATGTCTGTCGGTAGTTTAGGGCATTTTAGGGCGTTGCTGCACCTCGGGCCTTTAACTTGATGCATTAAACCGGTAAACAACCTGGACTATTAGTTTAGAAATACCGGTGAAAGGAAATGTAAAAGTAAAATTAATTTGTTAATCTTAAATAAAATTTGGATCATAGACATTCAAAACTAACACCCATTAGTAACTACCACGTACATGTTAGTTCTTATTTTGTCTCTTTACCCTACAGTGGATCTTTCTCTCACTCTATGAGGATATAGGTCAAGAGAGTGATATACAAACCTCCAAGCCAAACAGTGATAAAGTAATTTATGTTAAATTATGTATTTTTTTGTCTTCTACACTTGTTTATCTCCTGTTACACATTTTACTTGAGGTACCCTAGTTTTCAAAACACTTAACACTGCAAACTTCACTTACACACTGCTGTTTTCTGTAGAACACTGAGCTGATCCGAGCAAGATGGACCGTCTCAAGCTGTCCCGCATCGACGAGGAACTAGAGTCGTCAGAGGTGGATGCTCTTTGTTTTTTGTGCCGGGATGTTGTGAACAGAAAACGCCTGGAGAAAGTGAGTTCATCCTTCCATAACTTGTCTAAGACTTTTAGTTTTTCAAATGACTTAATAAAGTTCATATAATCGACATATTTGTGTGATTTTTATTGACAGGTTAATGATGCAAAGGAGTTGTTTTTAAAATTAGAAGATAAGGGTCTTCTGGGAAATGAGGTTTTCCTTTCTGAGCTGCTCCAAACCATTGGTCGAGCGGATCTCGTAAACGTCTTAAGGACAGATAATAGTCAGTGTCCAGAAACTGATGCAACTCCTATGCTGTCACATTACAGGTATACTTATTAAGACAATTGAACTAAAACAACAATATCTGATTGTCTCCTAATGTGCTCTTGGTTGATACTTCTGTCAGGGTGATGCTATATCAAATACACGAGGACATAACTCAGATTAACCTTGAGAAGATGAAGTTTTTATTGGAAGACAAGCTGGGCAAAAGACCAACAGAGATGTGCAATGTAAATAAACAGTCTTTTAGTCTTTACACATCTTTCAGAACTGCATAAATATTTGTTGTTGGTATAAAGTTCTGCTTCATTAAAACAAATGTAACATATTTGCAAATTATATTAAGTAAATTGTTTCCCAATTATATTACATGACAATGACAGGATGGTTCTAGAGGGACTTTGTTGAGTAGCCTATTATCACTTAAATGAGTTATCTTTACAAATCTACTGTACATCTTGACTAACTAGTCCTTGGTTTCTTACAGACAGCCTTGGATGTGTTTGCTGAAATGGAAAAGAAAGGTCTCATGTCAAATACAAATTTGAATGAGCTGTACACTGTACTAAAGGAGTTTAATCAACAGCTGGCAGAAACTGTCCTAAACTACATAAAACGTGTGGAAAAACATTTTTAATATACTTTTTGAATCTTTATCTGTTGTGAAATATGCTAACAGTATGTTTGCAGGGCAACAACTTCAACCTCCATTGGAGTCAGAACCCCATTTCAGCAGAGTTAACCAGGTCTGTGTTAAATTGTTCAAACTGTATGTGTTTGTAATGTAGTGCTGACGCAGTACTATACTTCTCCCAGAACACCTCAAATGAAACAGAACAGGCTCCTCTGTCCGTGTCTGAGAGTCGGCAAAACCGTATGTTTACTTCTCTGTTATCCACAATGTACAATAAATTCAAATCATAAGCAAACACACATTTATTTACACCCTTCACGCACACACTCAAAAGTTTAAAATGAATTATAGTGATATGTTTTTTTGTTTTTGCAGCAATTGAAAGCATTTCCTCTGATGCAGAGACAATAACAAAAAGAATCTCATCAATCGATGAAGTATACACAATCAAATTGAAATTACAATGTGTTATAACAAATTTGTGTAATCTTTATAATTCTTACCATTTCATGTGTGGTTGTGTTTAGACAGAGTACTATCGTATGACTCATAACCCTCATGGTCTGTGTGTGGTTATCAACAACGAGGAGTTCAACCTAGACCTGAGAATTCGAGCAGGAACTCAGGAGGATGCAAGTATGAAAAACATGAAAACAATTACTTGCGTCGGTATGTTTAATTTGACATTTTCTTCTCTTTTTTTCTCAAAGGAGTTCTCAAAAAAACCTTCACTTCTCTTGGTTTTGAAGTTGAAATACACAACAACCTAACAGCTGCTCAAATGAAAAATCTAGTACAAAATTTAGGCAGAAGGAATTTTTATGATGATGATGCTTTGGTAAGTAGAGATGCAACAACCACGTGCTTTTCACTTTTTGATAAATAAGTGAAAAGAAAAAAATTATTATTAATCACACGATTAATGTATTTAAAGTTGTCTGTGGCTTCAGGTGGTATGTGTCCTCTCTCATGGAGAATATGGTTGCGTCTTTGGCTCAGATGAAATAAGGGTTGCCCTGCAAGACCTGACACAGCCCTTCACCAGTGAGAAAGCACGCACATTGGCAGGAAAGCCAAAGTTGTTCTTTTTTCAAGCTTGTCAGGGTAGTAACTTCCAAAAAGGATCATTGCCCTGCACTCCAGAGCCAAAAGAGCATGATAACGAGCACCGCCTAGAAGAGGATGCAGGTCCTGTGTATGGTGAGACAGTACCTTCTCATGCTGACTTTCTGATTGGCATGGCCACTGTCCCTGAGTGCAAGTCATTTCGAAGCATAACCACAGGGTCTATTTACATCCAGGAGCTATGCAAGCAACTGAATAGATCAGCACAAAGGTAAGAGTTAAAAGATCACTACATTTGAAAAGGACATGCATGGAACATGGTGAACAGCTGTTGATAAAAAACTTTTGTTCACTTTTTAAATGTTTTTTCTGCAGCTCGGAAATGGATGATATCCTCACAGTTCTGACACGAGTGAACAGGAACGTCAGCAAAGGAGAGTTTTTGTCCTATAAACAAATGCCAGAGCCAAAATACACACTTACCAAGAAGTTGGTGCTCCGATATGTTTGAGAGACTGTCTCCAATTTTGACTATTATGTAGGCCTACTTTTGTAGAATGTCATTATTGTACTTGTAATTGGCCTAAATATTAAAATAGTAGGCTATTCAAATTAAAACTAAAAATAGTTTTCCCTACATTTGTTATAGAAAGATTTTTTAAATGTAGGCCACATTATTTTGTGTTTTTTCACCTTGTTACCATGGATACAACCCACGCCTCTCACCGACAAACTGTAGCTAGCTTTGGCTGTGTGTATAGTAAGCCTACTGAGATAACTCACAAAAGGTAACTAGTAACCTAAAGTGTTTAAAAAGGAGGAAAAAAAGCTTAAGTAATTTTAATTGCGAGGATTAGTAACTTAAAAAGGTAGGTGCTTTATATGTTTTATTATATTACGTTAGCTAGTTTGTTTTAGGCATTGACGGTATAAGGAGCTTCTACAGTCATTGGTTTTAAGACTGAAATGTTTGTCAAAATGTTAGCGGAAGCTAGCTGTCACATATTCGGTTAAATAAATTGGCTACATATATTATCCCAAACGGAAAGGTTAGCTAAAGATTTCCACAGCGGAAAGACAAGTAAGTTAGGCTATAAGCCACCAAGCAAGTAAGTCTACAGGAATTCAACAGAAAAACAAAACTAAAACAATAGTAAGGTGACAATAAGCTGAGGGTGTTTTACAGTGAGTCAGCTTCTAACAACCTGTAGGGCTGTTTGTAGGGCTCATTCACATTACACACCGCTGTCTGTTTGTGGATTCCATGGGACTCCACCCTGCTCTCTGCTGTTCCAGGAAATGCTCCTCGCTGCTCTGACATATCACTGCCCTGCCTTGAAGGAGACAAATAAGCGAGAAAACGGCTTAAAATTGTCTGAACGCTAAGGACAAAGATAAATTTGACTTTAAATATATATTTTAACGTTTTGTAACTTGTGCGATTGTGGCCGGTAGCACAGGCTGTCTGAGAAGTAACGTTTCTTTTTGGTAACGATATAATCGGTAAGTGACGCTTCGTGTCTTATGTTCAATAACAAGCTAAGAATGCTACAAGCAGTGCTGTAATAATCATACTAATGACTTCAAAGGTGAATAAATGTTGGAAATGGTTAGCCTTGTTCACGTGTTGCTAACGTGTGGAGGGTAGGACTCACTTGAAAAGGCTTTTTGTGTGTGTGAACTCGAGTTAGACCAAACAGGGTGAGCAGCGTATTCACTAAAAACTCCTAGTCACTTAGCATTTATTTTTGAGATTGGGTAGTTTAATCCTAAGAGTTACTTTGTCTGATATGCACCTGGGCGGATGGACAAAACCAAATAAAATGCTTACTGTTAACTATTTTTATGTTCATTCAGTGGAACTACAAATTTTAAGAGTGCCCATGTTTCTAATACTTAGACCCGGCTTGCTTTTGTAATTAATTGTTGAAGCTTTCGACCCTGTGTACAGGAACTGTTCTAAAAAGGAACTGTTTAAATATTACTGTTTTTAAAAGGTATTTGTTTGGAAATGGGAACTTGAAATTAGAATTGTTTCAAAAAAAGGATGTTTTTTTTTATTTTTTATAATGGACTTGGTAAAGGCATGGATTAAACTCAAAGTGTGTTTCAAAGAACTGTAATGAAAGGAATTAAACTTAAGACAAACTGCTTTTCCCTGTATTTTTCTGATCTATGTCTGTATTGGCTCACTTATCTAGAGAAAAACACTAACAAACCTCACTCTTCATCTGATGACAACTAAAGCATAATTGCAACTCGTGATGGCAGTTTTGTAAAAGGTGTTGCCGTTACTGGTTTTAAGTGCCTCCTTCATTGTCACAGCGTCTGGAACTGTTTTTTTCCATACTGTCCTGTTACTTGGCCCTATGATGTAATGGCCTTACAAGGTGGAGCCAGCCTTCTGCTTGTGCTTGTTTTCCTTTATCTAGATTACATTGGCTCTCAGGACAAAGTCAGAATAGAAAAACCTGTCAGATTCATGTTGAACGTCTCATATATTGAGACAAAAGTAGCTCCGGTCTATTCCATTGTTATTCTTAAAGGATGTTTAATTTTATATTTAATAAATCAAACCTCTAAAATGTGAGACTTTTTATTTATTTTATATTTTTTTAAATAAACAAAATATGCTGCGGGCATTTAAAAATTCAAACAGTTAACCATTTCATGACTAAAATCTATTTTATTAAGTTGACAACATCTTGTCAACTTAATAAATCTTGTCTAGAATCAGTGTGTTTTCTGTTGGTACTTTCTGTCACACCTAGTTCCCTCTTCACAGATCATGTCCCGGGCCGACTATCCCCCAGGTTACGATGACCCCAACAGGCTGCTGTATTCTCAGGGTGGGAACTATCCTCCACCCCCGTCCTATGGCTTCCCAGGTTATGGTGGACCTCAGCCCACTGCCCCATACCCTTCCAATCCTAATGCCCCTCTATTCCCAGGGCAGCCAGGGTACGGGCAGCCAGGGTACGGGCAGCCAGGGTACGGGCAGCCAGGGT
The DNA here is from genome assembly GCA_024349245.1 of Neodontobutis hainanensis. Lineage (NCBI taxonomy): Eukaryota > Metazoa > Chordata > Actinopteri > Gobiiformes > Odontobutidae > Neodontobutis > Neodontobutis hainanensis. The sequence continues at coordinate 1,221,590 of JALDNG010000013.1, read as the reverse complement.
ACGGGCCAGGCTACCCACCTGGCCCGTACCCAGGACAACCTCAAGCTGGCGGACCTCCCACTTGCCCTCCCATGCCTCCTGTGATCCCGCCCACCATCCCATCTAGTGTCCTGGAGTCCGGTAACATTAAGTTTTAGTTCACAGCAACCGTAAAGTATTCACAGCACTTCTCTTTTTTCACCTTTTTTTTTTTTATGTTACAGCCTTATTCCAAAATGTAGTAAATGTATTATTTGCCTCAAAATTCTACAAACAATACCCCATAAGGGCAACATGAATGAAGGTTGTTTGACTTTTTTGCAAATTTATAAAAAAAAAAAGTGTACTTAATACTGCATGTACAGTATTCACAGCCATTGCTCAATCCTTTGTTGAGGCACCTTTGGTTCTAATCACAGCTTTAAGTCTTTTTGAGTATAATGCTACAAGCTTGGCACACCTTTTTTTGGGAAGTTTCTCTCATTCTTCTTAGCAGAACCTCTCAAGCTCCCTCAGGTTGGATTGTGAGCGTTGGTGCACAACCATTTTCAGATCTGACACTTGCTATTCAAGCCAAAGAGTTAAATCTTTGTTTTATCAGACCAGAGAATTATGTTTTTCTTGGTCTGAGAATCCTTCAGGTGCCTTTTTCCAAACTCCAGGCGGGCTTTCATGTGCCTTTTATTGAGGAGTGGCTTCCGTACACTACTTTAATATACAGACCTCATTGGTGGAGTGCTGCAGAGATGGGTTTTTATTCTGGAAGGTTTTCCACACCGTAGCTTCGTCAGTGACCATCAGGTTCTTGGTAAACTCCAAGTTTACCAACTCTTGGAGAGGCCCTTCTTAATCGCTTGCTCAGTTTGGCTGGGCGGCCAGCTCTAAGAAGAGTCATGGTGTATCCAAACTCTCCCAGAGGCCACTGTGCTCATAGGAGCCTTCAATGCTGCAGAATTTGTTTCTGTGCCCTTCCCCAGATCTATGTCTTGATTCTCAGAGGCTACAGACAATTCCTTGGACTTGATGACTTGGTTTGTCTCTGACATGCACTGTTAATCGTGTGACCTATGTTTTTTTTTTTTTTTTTTTTTAATAATAGACGGGTGTGAACCTGACTCTCCCAGATAGAACTGCTCACATTACATAGTTTACACAGAACTCTGTGAAGGCTCCCGTTGAAAGAGTTTGCAAAGGGGAGGAGCCTTCTGTCCGAAACATGTTGGGTGATTGGATGAAGCGCTGACTAGTATCCGCATACCATGATATTTGTTTTATCATAGTGCAGCTGATTTATAGGAACAACAAACCGCTGTAACAATTTTTTCTAAGTGACTCTGCAAATTTACATTTATTCAATTAGCAGACGCTTTTATCCAGAGCGACTTACATTCTTCTACAGTAATTACAAGTGTTACAGCCACTGGAGGCAAGGTGGGTTAAGTGTCTTGCCAAAGGACACAACGACAGTATGAACTGTGGGGAGAGCGGGAATCGAACCGCCTACCTTCTGGTTGAAGGACGACTGCTCTACCCACTGAGCTACTGCCGCCCCGCAAATAAACAACGTTTAAAAAATACTAAATTGGTAAATGAAACAAGATTATCGGCCGATGACAAGAACATGTATGATATGCCAAAGCCAGTAGAAATAGAGCACAAACATCTTTTCCTTCCAGAATATCCTTTAGTGCCACATTTTTTTAGAGTTGGCATCAATGCTTAGCAATGCTAGAGGACACTTGTTGCATTTGTCAAATTTAAAAACCTGCCTCTTCCTGGTCGTGCCGCCACATCATTCGTCACAAAAGGCCGGCCCATGGTTTGACTCAAGCGGCTGGCACGATACAAGAATGATTTACCTGAGTTGGGAAAGTTGCAAATCTCGCAAGAATCCAGCTGCACCGTAAGGTTGTACAGGTGTGGGCCTTTCCATATTATGTCCAATCAACTGTATTTTTCACAGGTGGACTCCGATCAAGTTGTAAAAACATCCCAAAGATGATTAGTGGAAAAATAATGTAACTGAGGTAAATTTTTAGTGTCATGGCTTTTTTAAATATTTGTTTTATACATTTGCAAAGAATTCAAACAACCTTCTATCACGTTCTCATTATGGAGTATTGTTAGTAAAATTTTGAGACAATTAATAAATTGAATCCATTTTGAAATGAGTCTAACATAAAAAGTGAAGCGCTGTGAATACTTTCTGGATGCACATGTTTTGTTATATTTTATTTTTTATTTTTAAGCTTGAAAAATGTCATGTTACTTTAGGGCTAAATACTCTTTGTGTGCTGGGGCAGGTGATGAGTTTGCTGCAAGTGACGGTGGCTGGGACAGTGTGAGCATTCGGCATGCTTTCATCAGAAAGGTAATATCATAAAAATAATTAGCTGACTTTTAATGTGTTGCACAAACTAACTGCTTTACAATTCACTGGATAATACTACACTAGGGGTACATAATATTAAAAACATATACAACAAAATAATTGGTGCTTTCAAACTATTAAAATAGTGCCTGAAAATGTGTTCAAAATTATGGGTACCAGATTTTTGTAAGTTTTGGTTTGTATTCATTAATCAAATGGCAGGTTGTACATTAACATACAGTTTACATACACTGGCAGACTTTGTTATTGTTTGGCCATTTTGTAGAGAATATGAAAGATGACATAAAAAACTTGGTTGGGTGAAGCCATTAATTGTGAAACAGTTGTGTTTACTCTTTTTAAATCATTATGACAACAGAAACTACTCAAATGGCCCTGATCAAAAGTGTACATACCCCAGTTCCTAATACCGTGCATTGCCACCTTTAACATCAATGACAACTTGAATTCCCATGCGCAGCTTCCGGGCTGATGAGTGCAAATTTTCCTCTAGTATTGTCTGATAACATGCTTCATTCATCTTACCATCAATTTTGACCAAGTTTCCTGTGCCTTTGTAACTCGCGACCCACCTCCATGTTTCAAAGTAGGAATGGTGTACCTTTCATTATAGGCCTTGTTGACTCTTCTCCAATTGTAATGTTTTTGGTAAAATTTTTGTCTCACTCCAAATAAAGTTTTGAGGCCTGTCTAGGTGCTGTTTGGGCTATTGTAAGTGCCTCCTTATTGTGCATCTTCAAACAACCACACCACCTTGGATATCTTTTCTGTTTTATAAAGTTCAATTACCTCTTCCCGCAGGACCTTTTTGACAATTATTTTGTCAGAATACAGAAATGTCGGTGCAGCACTGAATAAAAGATACAAGGGTCTGTCATGAACCCAGAAACTCACTGACCTTTTATACATACACAGTGATTACAAGCAAACAGATCACAGGTGAGGATGATTACCTTTTAGTAGCCATTCAAACACGTTGAATGGCAACTTGTGTGCATGTTATCAGGCCAAAATCATCAATAATCATTTGGGTAGTTTCTGTTGTATTGATTTAAAAAGAGTAAACACAAATGTTTGACAATAAATTGCTTTACCCAACCACTAACTACTATTCTCTGAAAAATGGCTAAAAAAAAATCAGAAATTCTTCCAGGGTAGAATTTGTGACTTATGAGCACAACTGTAAATTATGGATGGTAATGTAAGGCAGACATTGGATCCACTTGTATTATCCTCTTTTTTTTTTTTTTTTTTTTTTTAAACAGGTCTATATGATTCTGGCAGCTCAGCTCCTTCTCACCACAGGGATTGTTGCCATCTTCACATTTGTGTGAGTTTGGGGTGTATATTTAAATGAGTGTCTGTTTTTGTATCCATGCTAATCTTTGACCAAAATTTTTTTCCCCCTAAAGTCAACCTGTAAAGACTTTTGTTCAGGAAAATCAGGCGATCTACTGGGCTTCATAGTAGGAATATCAGTATCATTATTCATTCAGTTGCTAATTCAAAGGACTAAATCTAAATTAATGATTTTATCTCTGCTTATTAGTGCTGTATACTTCATCACCCACTTAGTGATCGTCTGCTGCACAGGGCCCAGGTGAGTCTAACCTCTCGGGACATAAAAACTGCATCACAGATAATTCAAAACCAGTAATCAATCCGTCGGAACATTAAAATGACAATTTTATTTTATTTTTTGTAGGAGGAAGCACCCAT